>CATIWQ010021500.1:0-45126 GCA_949673415.1 Euphorbia schlechtendalii | reverse complement strand
TCTATTTTATTTTCTTTATTCTATCTTCCTTATTGATCTTTAGACTTGGTTCCTTCCCTGTGGGTTCGATATCTTTTAAAACTACATCGCAACTGTATACTTGCAGTTATCATCATTTTTCTATTTGATAAGAGGTACTGATAATACCTATACTTTACATGAACAAGTTTTTGGCACCATTAATATAGTCAAATCTTGCGAACAAATTATTAAACTTATTAGTAGAAAAGTGGTGAACAGTGTTAAGCTTAAGGGCTGGTTCGTGAATGATTTTATCATCCACTAATTTCTGAATGGCCTTTAATAGTTCCTTACAGTTATTCGTTCTGTGCCCCACAATTACATGGTAATGGTAGAAATTGTATTTATCCTTAGATCTGGGAGGAGAACATGCTTCTTCAAGCTCTCCATTTGCTTGAGTCTTCATAACTTGGAGAATAGGAACCAAAGATTGGCCGTGTAAGAGGAAATGCCATGGTACTCCTCCTTGGGTAACCTAATTGCTGTCACATTTTCCATTTGCACTAGTTGTACCGCAGGCTACTTTGTCTTAACCTGCACAGGGTTAGACTCATTCTTCTTATACGAGGGCTTGGTAGTTGGCTGCTCCGCTATCTCATCCATAGCATCATAATGCTCCATCTTCTTCACATGAACGAATACCTCCTGGTGGCTATGAAAGGTCTCCAACCCAAGCCTTTTCCTATATGATGGCAGTGTGCCATCCAGTAGCTTCACAACCAATTCTGATAGACTCAAATGAGCCTGTAACTTGACATGTGTGGCCATCCAGCATTCAAAGTAGGATTTGAAATTCTCACCCTACTTCTATCTCACCGCCTCCAAGATTTGCATCGTGGTGACCATAAGGGTGTTGAAACCATAATGATCAACCATGGCTTGGGATACACGACCCCAATCATAAGCTATGCTGATAGGAAGATGACTGTACCACTCATTAATGGGACTTCCAAGAGTAATGATGAAGAGCTTGGCCATTATTCGATAACTCACTTTGAAGGCCCACATCATGTTCTGGTAATGCGCTAGGTGGGTATGAGGATCTGTGGTGCCTATGTACTTTTCAAATTGAGGCATCGTGAAGGTTGGTGATAGCATATCCTCATCTCTAGCCATCGACTATGTCAGGAACATGCCCATCTATCTTTACGCAAGGTAACCACCATGAGTAGCCAAGAATTACTATCATAGCTCTTCCATTCCTAGTTGTTGGAGGATGTAATTCCCAGTTCTCGAGTAACCACCATACTGACTTCCCTGACTATACTACCCCTGACCCCAAAACATCTGATTGGGCACGCTCCAACTCGGAACTAAAAGCTGAGTCGCCCCTTAGACTAATGGAATGTAGCTGGAGGAAGACCTAATCTCTATTGGCCCTACTGCTCTTGGTGCAAAAGATGTTTGACCCGGCTACCCCGAGAAGAACTGATCGCCAACCTATAGCTGAGAAGCATTTCCAAAATCATACATGGCTAGACCAAATTGTGGCTGGCCTTGCCCCGCTTCGAATTGGTAATAAGTGGGAGCGATAGTGCTACGGTCTAGGTATACTGAAGTAGAAGAAGATGGTCCTCTAGGTATAACTATACCATCAACATTCATATTGGTCACCACGTCATTGGCCCTCCCTTTGGGCTGACTGGACTTGGTATGATAACTAATGAGCAATGCAACCTGATCACTGTTTGCGAAGGTGTTCATAGCAGTTGCAATCTCAGTGCTCATCGATGATTGGTTTGTTTCCAGATTCTATCCAGCCATAAGAGTTTGTACTTCCCCTACGTTCTCTTCTTGCAAGTTGGCCATACTACCTATCTGAATAAAATAGAACGAAGAGAGCTGTCTTGATTCCGAACCCGAGTCTTTGTTGGAATCAATATACGGAACCCCCTCTAGAGTGGTCGTGATTGGAGAAATGCGAAGTAAGCGGCGAGAAGACCTATTCCAAACCTTCTAGTGGATAGGCTTTTTCCTAGCTAAGGCACACATGACAATCATCAGGTTATGCATATTAGATCATGATGCATGGTTGATGCGTGAAATGTTAATGTTATGGTTGGATACACAAAGGGTTAGCGTGCCATGATGTGAGATAAAAAAGTATGTTATCAATCCACTTGAAATAAATGGTGTTATTTGATGATAAAAAAATGTGAAAAAATGAAAGCCTAAACCTTGTGGGTGGGTTTGGGATCTGCACACTGTCTATGGGGCAGCGTGATAGGAATTATTTATTGTAAATGCGATGAGGTGACCGAGTTACTTGCGTGGTAATAGGTTGACAATTTGAGATTTCATACTATGACTAAATCTCATGAAATGACAATGTTCTACTAATTTCGAGTAAGCAATGTCGCGTACCTTGATGAAATTATGTAAAGTTCTAAGTACATGAAGATAACTACTAGATGTAGCCATTAAATGGATGTTTTGGTTCTTTTTCCCAATTAGGGCAAAGTCTCAGATGTCGGTGTGGACATCATTATAATAGGGTATGCCATGATGCATGAGTTATTACCCTTTGCGAGCGGATAATTGGGGTGAGTGGAACACCTCGAATATTGGTAAGGTAGGGTTTTTAAAGTAATTATGCCCCGTGTGGGCTTAGATTTGGATATCAACTAGAATATCATATGATGTGGGGAAATATAGTTTGGGTTTGTATTTGCCACGTTTAAGCTTTTAGTGTGTATAATCACCCCGGGTGGGTTATGATTCTGAGGCGAAGTTGGCATCGCGTAAAGATTTGGGTATGTTTACCTTATATGGGCTTAAGAGTTAGATATCATGTGGATGTCACACTGAGAAAGGGTAAATGATGTTTTATGAAACTAATCGGTTTCACGCTATCCTAGGGTGACACGATCTCAAGTGTCAACTAATCCTAAGTATAAGTGACACCAAATTGGTATCATGATGATGATAACATGATAATATGTCCATTTTAATTTGTTTTAACATCATGAGTGTGTGCGTTCAAGTGTCTGCATTAAGATTCGTGGTTAACATGTCACCTTTTTACAATGCATGATTAATCGAAAGCGACAAGCACATAGCATATAATATCCAACTTCCAACCATACAACTCCCACGCGTAGGGTTTTTGGCTACATATAGCATATAATATCCAACTTCCAACCTTACAAATCCCGCGCATAGGGTTTTTGGCTAGTCTCTATAAGTTTGGTTCATCTTAGTACAACAAGGGCACTAAGGAGCGCACCTACAAGAAAAATATAATACATGATCATTTGTTAGGTAACACCCTAGGGAAAATGCTTACGGCTTATTTACATGAGGTTTGTAAATGGGTTGCTGATGTAGAAGGTTCTTGTTGCACTAAAATACACTCCAAGCCTCTCCCTAAATGGGTTCTAACGAGGGAGGTACATGCGGTATGACAACAAGTGCTCCACTCGCTCAAGTACTATCTTTTCTCAGGGAGGTAGATGAGTACAAGAGAAAGCTTTGCGGTTATAGGGCACCTTAGACTTACGGGCTAATCCCCTCTATTGCAATGTCAATTTATGAATATGTCATAATTAAGAGAATACGGAATACTGTGATCAATAATTTTAGGCACTTTTCCAAAATATAAAACCTTTGCAAAAAAAGGTTAGGAAAAATTCCCAGCGGAGTTGCCATCGTGAGCTGACTACAAGGAGAGCCATGGACCGAGAGCGTGCTAGTTAGAGGCACAGCCTAGCGGGGTTACGCCGTAAGCCCACGCAAGTGCTGCACGCTAGTGGCTTGTTAGCTTTTCAGCTTGTGGAGCAGTCGTGTAGACCCCACTCTGGATAACCTGTGTTCGTTTGGGGCCCACTCGTAATGGGAAAAATCCCTTGCTATGCTTTGCGCAATTTATTCCCTATTTTCTCTTTATTCCCTTTAATTATCAATTCGGTCCAACCAATTAATAATTCTTCTAAAAAATTCGACAAACAGATATTCTCGACATACACCTAGTTTATAGGTTCTTTACTTAGTCTGAAAAAACTCAAAGTGTGTGACATCATAGGATCCCAAAGTATTGAGCTGCTAGAGGTTAACCTAAACTTGGCTTCCCTTCCAAGAACCTTTAGGCTTAGTGTTCCAGATTGATATGGAGCCCGATAGCTCTAGACATTCAAATGGGCTTTCTAACAAAGGTGTATGATCCCCAAATACTTAGAACATCACGTACTTGTAACTTCATCCGATTCTGCAGTAGTAACCAACACAATACACTCCTTCCGTCAGGTTAAGTACCGTCCAGTTTATTAAGCTCAAACTAAGTGTTAGCTCATGTAATATCCGTTGCTATCCTAAAATTAAACTTGTTCACGAAGAACACCACTCAGCCATTATGTATCAAGATTGACTAGAAACCCGTTCTATCAAACTTATACTCTCATCAGAGCTTGATGAATGTATCACTTCAACAAGGGGTCCTAAGGTACATCTCCCACTATACACTATATCAGAAGCGATGGATCCCATTTTGACTACTCAGCTTACCAACATGTGATCATCCATATACCCGTAATCATCTGTGTCACCCTGATCGCCTGGGTATGAATAAGTATGACCCAAAGTATAGCAACTCCTACATAAGGTAACCAGTATCTCAGGTCTGAGGATACTTATACTACTACTACTACAATAAGACATGACACCAACACATGGATATATAGTTATTTTCGAGTGTCTGTCTTATAGCGGTCTCCAATGTATTACCCGAATACATTCATGTGTTAACTCAAGGTACCACCTTCAGCTCTTGAGATTGGCTGTTTGGATCTAATCCAAGGAGTAAGCCTTCACATGCTAGTCTGCCTGTTCCATTGATGTCCAATCTCAATGAAACTATGACCAGGGATATTTAGACTATTCATAATAACATTATGTGAAGTTCTCACACCACATAGCTCCCACTATGTCCTCGTACTTTTTACATTATGAAGTAGCCATGGACTTTGTCTTATCAATGCGCATATACATATTTAATACAATACATATATGATACCAGCGAGATACATAAATAAACAGAAAGCATCGATAAGCAACAGAGATGCATTAATTATTATTAATAATAATTCGAAACTGCTTATACATTATAGCTAATAAAGATATATCACCCTAATTGCCTCTAGGGCACACATCATGTCTAATAGAAATTCCTTAACTTTATCTTTATTTTTATTAGTTTATCGCTTAGCATAAGCATCGTTTTCTCTCATTTTTAAGCTTGAAAAACTAACTAGAACTAAATAAATTTTACTCAGTACAACTTGAGACCAAACCAAGTCTACTAAGTTCCAAACCAAGTCTACTAAGTTGAGTGGTTTGTGTAGTTTTATCTTAACAGTTTGCTCACATTCGCATTTCACTCATCATACAAAACTAACTTGTAATGAATTTCAATGATCAAATTTAAACAAATTAAATTGGAGTTCACCCCCTCTGACCGAATATATAAGCTATCTAGGATCAACAAAAAATTTTATATATTTATATATAGATATATAATTGTTCAATACATCGAGGAGGTGTTTTCAACCACACTCCCCAAAGAGACACACTCGAGCACTTGGCTCTGTAAACACTTCAAGAGCTAGATAATGACCTATTTCATTATCAATTAAAATTAATCAACTAGCTGAATTAAGAAGAAATTAAAGTTTCTCCCAATATTTGACACTCTTAAATGATAAAAAAAAAATTCAGTATTTAAATTAAGGATGTCATTTAAATTAAGGATGGGGTTCCGGGGGTCTGCCTTCGCTTGGCTAAAAGGGACTTAGCCTGGTGAAGAGGGGACTTCGCTCGATAAAGTGGGTGCTTGGCGAAATGCCATCTTCGCCTAGCTATCACTATTAGCCAGGCAAAATCGGTCCCTCCAAGCACGTTTAAGCTCCAAAATTTTTGATTTTGCACCAAATCAGGTTATTTCCAGGGTTTTCAACATTTTAAACTCGGATCCATAGTTTTAGCTTGGGATAAGGCCCAAATGGTCTCCATTTGAATGAACACGCTAGAAAATTGGAGCAAGAAGGTCGAAAAACACCAAAACGGAGTCACTTTCATTGGTCAGGCTAACACTTGACCCGGTGAACTGGCCACGAACTAGAGAGTTCACCCGGCGAAGAGCCATTTTACTCGGTGAAGTCTCGGCTTGGCCAGCGATTCAAAATCGGTTTTCATCCTAAAATTTAAAAAAACATGAACAAATGAGAAAAAGCAAGAAATAAAGAACAAAAACACAAAAAAATAACTCTAGGAACTTAGATGCTTACCCCTTCATTGTGAATCCATGTCAAAAAATCCACGAAATCCCAAGGAGCGTTCTTCGTTCTTTTTTATTTTTGATTGGTTCAAAGTTGATTTGGTTTGTGATTTTTTATTTTTGTTTTGAAAAATGGTGGGATCTAGAACCTAAGGTTTATTTTAGCCCCAAAATTCCTCCGAAAGTTGGAAAAATCTTCTAGAAAAATACTAACAAAAGCTAAATTTTAAGCTTTTCCTTGCATTTTCCTAGTTTCTTAATCTTTTCCAAAAATAATTTTCTACCTAAAATCTCAGTCAAAATCAAAAGAAATGCTATATTAGCTAAAAGTCCAAATTCCTTTTTTTTATTTTTCTGAAAAATTTTCCACTTCTTTAAAACCCCTACTTTTTGGCTTAAATATTTTCCTCAAAACTTCTCAAAAGGGAAAAAGGCTTTGATTGGCTCATTTACATCTGTTAAACATAACCCAACCAAAGGGAGATGCGTTATGAGGAAATATGGAGAATAAAAATAATTATGTTGAGGTCGAGTCCACCGGGTGAACAAGTTCGCTCAATGGACTACATGTCCGCCTGACAAAGTGCATATCCGTTGGCGGATTGCATTTCCACCTGGCGAACAAGCTTGTCCACTTGGCATGGATATCGCATGTTAGCCTTGGGCGAACATGGTATGTTCTCCTGGCAAACATGGCATATCCTCCTGGCTGACATGCGTGTCTGCCTCAGAGACACGCAAGTCTATTTGTCTGGTGGACATGGCTACGAGGGGGTTGGGTTCTCATAGTCCAACCCACCGAAAAATGACATAAGGCCTGAGCTTTTAATTAATCTTCTTTTTTTATGTCTTTCCATTAATTTTTAAGGACTTGTCTAATTTATTTTGAACCTTTGAATATTTATTTAGGCCCTTAAATATTTACTTAAGCCCTTAAGTCTTCACTTAAGGCCTTTAAATATTTATTTATGGTTCTAAAATATTTATTTAGGGCTTGAAATATTATCTTGTGACTCTAAATATTATTTAAAGCTCCAAAGCACCTAGTTAGAGTCTGTCTAACTTATTTATGGTGTCTATATAAGGTTAGGCTTTACGAGGAGAGCATCCATTTGAAGATTATTGGACAATCAAAAATTGTGAAATTCAAGAAATAAATCCCGAAAAACCATCATCCTCGAACGCGCGAGATAAAACAAAATCATGTGCTTACGCTGGCATATTGCAGGTAGCCTTTATCTTATTTCAATCCATTTCAATCCCCCTTTGACTCACAATGTGCCCTGGCAGTTTCCCAGATGTCACACCAAACACGCATTTTTTGGATTGAGGCGCATATTTAACTCCTCTACCCTTGTGAGGAAACGGTCTAGCAACTCAAGATGATCTTCTCTAGTCATAGATTTAACAACCATGTCATTGACATATACTTCAACCTCTTTAAAATCATATCATGGAGCAAAGCTGTCACAATCCGTTGGTAAGTTAAACCAAATGGCATGAATTTGTAGCAGTAGACACCCCATTTTATTATGAAATCTATTTTGACTTTGTTGATGATATCCATGAGAATTTGGTTATAGCCTAAAAACCCATCCATAAAATAGTACTTTATGGTCCTTGAAGCATTGTCTACCAACACATTGATGTGGGGCCTCGGGAAGTCATTCTTTACCGAAGCCTTGTTCAGATCTCTGAAATCTATGCAGACCCTTACTTTTCCATCTTTCTTAGCCATGGGGACAATATTTGCAAGCCTAGTCGGATATTCAACAACTTCAAGGAACTTGGTCTTTAGCTGCTTCATCACTTTTGCTTAAAATTTATCGCCCATTCTAGACGTAGTCAATGCAATTTCTACTTCACTAGCCTAAACTTTGGATCGGTCAGAATGTGATGTTCTGTTATCTCTTTGTCAAAGCCAGACATGTCTTCATAGGACAAGGCAAAAGCACTCACATGACACCTAAGCACATTCAATCTCTCTTTTTTCATTAGGGTTTAAATCATTAGATATAGTTACATTTTAGGTGATTATGTTGTACCCAAATTAATTCATGAAAAGAGATATTGTGAATGCTAAATACGTTATGAGTGGAGTCACATGAATGCATGATACCGTCAGGCAAATAATCGAACAAATATGCATAATTCTTATCTTTTAGTTCATAAAAAGCCTCAAAGATTGAGTTTTTTGCATCATAAATGCTAGAAATATTAAAGATTACACCATCTTCAAATTCATCCTCTATAGGTAAAGGGTCTTGTTTGATTTCTTCCTCACGAGTAGCCTCCAAATATGCACTTTTCTTAGTCTTCGACAACTATATAGGTGGAGCAACCATCCCTAGAGCAGCATCGGTAGGTGACACCTCTTTGATAGTAGTGACGGTTAGGGAAGCAACTAAGAGAGCTTGAGGATAATTGAGGGTCTAGTGAGGATAGTGGATGATGCTCGAGAGTCTTTTTACGTGCAATGACTCCCATGACTACCTTCCCTTTCTCACAATAAATGGTAGGAGAAGGGAAAATAGGGGTTGCTTCTCGAGGCTCCTCTTGGCCCAATAGACAACATTTCTCAAAATTGAAGACATCATTAAAGATCTTGAATCCTGGCCACATCTAGCCCTCATATTCCACAAGCACCACTTGGCCATCATAAGGTGCTTATTCACATTCACACACACTCCCCATATTATAGAAGAGTGATTTCTTGTGTTGATAAACTTTGTTACGTGAGTGGACGTAACACACTCCGAAGTGAGGGATGAGAAGCTTTGGCTCAATCGCTTCCAAGATACCTTGATGGTTTTTGCCCAAATCTTTACCAGGGGTGGTGTACTTAAACCTCTTCATTTATTTTCCCATACTCGAAAGGAAATAAAGATATCTAGTAGGTACTTTCTTCTTCCCTTTACGGATGATGGCCAATAAAGACTAGATAATTTTCTTCAAAGGCCATAGCGGCCAAGATTGATTCCTTATCATCTTCAATAGTCATAACCTTCCCATGATGATACAACTTAATCTTTTGGTGGAGGGTGGATGGGATTGCTCCAATCGAATGAATCTAGGGCCTACCCAAGAGTAGCAAGTAGGATACTAGAATATCAAGAATAATGAATACAATCCAAGCCTTAACTTCCCCTACAGTAACTTCAGTCTCAAAGACTCCAACCACTCCCCTCTTTGTATAGTCGTAAGCATAGATAATGGTTGTTAATCTAGACAGTAGAGACTCATTAAAGCCTAAATGGGGAAGGACCTTAAGAGGGAAAGGTTGAGGGTAGATCCATCATTCACCATAACATAAGGAATTCCCCGCCCAAAGATTTGGACCATGATGAAAAGGGCCTTATTATGCTTGTGGAACTTGGCGAGAAGATCTTACCAGTTAAAGCTAATTACCTTGGCTTTTCTTTTTCTAAAATCCCTTTTACTATAGCAAAACACATCTCAATGATCGAGGTGGTCAGAGTCACATCCATTTTTAGCAGTTTTTGGACAATGCCTCTTTATGGGCATCAGAGAGGGTGAGCAGATGCCATATGCTAAATGTATCCTAGGTGTTCTTAAGTTGGTTAACCAAAGGGTCAACCTCTAGGGATGCTTCTTCAAATTGCACAAGGAGGGGAGGATCATTGGAGGTGAGCTCTACATCCCTCCTTGGCTTCTTAGTCTTAGCTTGCTTATACTCATCGAGTTAGTATACTTGGCTACTTCTTGTAACTCTTAAGACTTACTCCTCTAGGACCCTCGTGTCCATACCAGACTGGAAATGATAACTTAGAACATGATGCAACATGGAAACATCCTTTAGTTTTTAGCTATCAATATCAATAGGGTCTAAGCTCACCGCGCCTACTTCTTCAACTACCATGGCTTTCTTCTTGTTAGACTTCAAAACATAGTCATCAATGTTAATTGAAGGAGGCTAGTGGCACCCAACCACATCAACAAGTTCTTCTTCCCCACTCAAGATCTCAACACCAGACTCTTCTTCAAACATCGGCTCCTGGGCCATTAAATTCACTCCTGGGTTACTGTAAGAACATATCAAAGACAAAGTTTGAGGGGAGACATGTCCCGATTACACTAACCCTTTAAGGTCTCTCCTTGTTTATGCGCTCAATCATCTCGGCCATCTCGAAGATATCAACATAACCCTCAAAGTTCTTAACCTCTAAATATCAATGATATTCAGGAAGTATACCCCTTATTAGAAATCCAAATTCTATTTTGAAACCCAATCTTGGGTGAAGCAGCACCTTAAGAGTCATCCACCTTTGGAAAGAGGCGTTCAATGACTCGCCATGCCTTTCTCTACAAGAGTGGAGCTCGCTCACATCAACTTTATGCTTCTCATTATAGATGAATTGAGTTTGAAACTCACAGAAAAAAGCCTTTTAATTCCACCTCGCATCTTTGGGTAAGCTCATGTACCATTCAAAAGCTATCTCGTATAAGGAGCACAAGAATAGCATTGCCTAAGCTAAATCTGAGAGGCCTTAAACTTTCAAATTTACCTCAAATTGGATCATGTGGAAGGTTGGAGATCCATTCCCTTTATAATTCTGAAATTTCGACCATATAGAAGCTTGGCTCGAGAAATCTAGGGGGAGCTTGGCCACTTGCAGAGCTTTCTTCTTCTTTCAAAGCTCCCATCACATAATTCAGGGGTAAACAAGTCCCCACAGTCATTACTTGTTGAACTTCTTCTTCTCTTGCCCTTTTCAACTAACAAAACACATACTCAGGAGTTATGCCCAAATTAATCATCCCCACCTTGTTGTCCAATTGGGGTAGGGGTTAGATACAATACTTGGTTTCAAAGTTAGGGCATGGATTTTCTTCTCTGCCACCAAATTTTGAATGTCTCATAGAAGGAGCTCACAGTTGTTAGTGTGGTGTCCTTGGGCCTCATGGTATGTGCAGAATTTCTTCCTCTCGCTCGACTTTGGAGGTGAAAAGGGTTTGAGATTATCAATAAAATTAAGCTCTCAAAGCTTGGAAAATAACTATGTTAAATTTAAATCATAGGGAGAGATTCCATGGTGAATGTCCATAGAAGATTGGACCACTGAAATCTCGACTAGCTACATGAGTTTAGATCGTAGTTTGGTTGTTAGACTGCTTTGTCTCGATAGGGGTAGGAGCAAGGGTTGATGCATCATTCAACTTTCTATGCAAAGTCTTTTATTGACGGATCCTAGTTGTATTTTCTAACCCATGAATCCTTTCAAGCTTTTCCTCTTTTACATGAACCTCATAGTAACTAAAGAACTCATCCACGCCCATTTGCATTTTATAGATAGCCATCACGCCTTTGAGCAACTTAACTATTATTTGAGAAAGGCTGAGTCGATTTTTTAGCAAGATCAGTAAAACCATCCATCAATCTTAGTAGGCTATGAAAGTTTCCCTAAAAGTTTGCTTCACGGCTTCAAGATTCTAGATTGTAGTCTTCATTTGGCTATTGAAGCCATACTGCTCAGTAAATGCCTCAGATAGGCCCGATCAATCATTTTCTATTTTATCAAGTAAGTGGTTAAACCACTCATTAGCTGGAACTCCCAAGGTGGTAATGAACATCTGGGCAAGAATCTTGTCGCTTTACTTCTTGGCTCTCATAACGTTTGGTAGTTTTTTTATATGTGATCAAGGATTGCTCGCTCTCTTATAGCCTACTAACTCGGGCATTACAAAGTTATATATGACCCAGTCTTCATCCTGGGGAGAGATGGCTAATTGAGGATAACCATGAAGAGGACTAGCTTGAGAGGCTAAGAATGGTTACCTAAATCTGCCAATTGAGGGGAGAGTCCTTGTGGAGTGGGTTCCTCGACCCCTTGGGCATATAAATCTAAGTTATGAGTCTCGATTATGGAAGGTTGAAAAGTAAGAGGTTGGACATGCATCGTGCCACTCGGAGATACTAATAATTATAACTGATTTTATGGTTGTTGGAAACCCTAAAATTAACTCCCGAAGATAGTTGGTTCGGTGTAAAAATTCTAAAATTAAGACGCCCCTTGATTAGGTAAAGATAAGGGTTGAGTAGAGAACCCTTGAGATAATGGAGTATTGCTTGCAAGTTAGAGTGGTTGAGACCTTGAATCAAATAAAGAAAGGACTGATATTCACTAGCTAAATAGTAGATCTGGAAACCCCTTGCAAGAAAGAATTGGGCGCGGGTTGCCTAGACACACTACACAAAAGGATAAAAGAATTTTTTACTAGATGGCGCTGATAGCCTAAACCTTAACCTTGAAGAAAGTTGCCAAACTGCCCTGAACCTGCTGCTAGATTGAACTAATTTCCATGATTCAAGAGAGAACCATGATTGGCTTGCAGAGAAGGAGCAGATCCTTAATTAGTAGTGGGACGGACCCCATAAGCCAAAGGGAGCTCGAATTCAAAAATTTGGTTAGAGTTTTTCTCCTCAAAGAGAAGTGCCCTCATGATGCTTGAAGGGTTGCATGGAAATGTAGACTTGTGAGAATCCTAGTCAAGGTGGCATCTGAGTTCGTCCCGTTTCCGGGTGGAGGACCTCTCCCTTGGTTAGGGATGGTAGAATTTTGCTGATGTTCACCATCAACTGGATTAAACATAGTGCATAACTGTGAGAAACTAACTGATCGATCGATGTTTGCCGCTGATTTGTCACTTGTAGCAAAGAACGAACTATCCTCTCGCTTGGTGAGAATTGAACCATATGCTCTTTCGGATGTACCCACATTGAATGTCAAACAAGAGGAATTAGACTATGCGTGTGTTGATTCTTATGAGTTTATGATCCCTGGAAGATTTGTCGAATGCTCACGAAGCGAATGTATTGACTCTTCCTATCTTATTGAGGTCGAGAGATTACTTTGGTCTCTCAAAATAATGAGTTTGAATGGAATAAATGAAATGATCTTGTTTGGCTTGAAACAAGAGGGTAAAGGGTTGGTAAGCCTTACCACGATGACATCCTTATGACCCGACTAAATGAGGACCTTACTTTTGGGTAAGTCAATGCGTTATACCCTTATGATTAATGAATAAATGAATGAATTAATGTTGATGTTTATTTGGTATCACCAATGTGGTGAAATGAATGAGTTGAGTACACGACTCAAATTGGGCAGAGTTTCAGGAGCCTATCGGACATCGATGTTGGGATATGACATGTTGATGTGTTCCCTAGGACGATGCGATCTCAAGCATCTTTATGACTAATGTATACCATTAGGGTATATTATGATGTTTAAGGTTTATTCATGATGTCATGATACTTCATGAACGCTTTATAACCTTAAACTAATAAAAAAATGAATGTGTGCATAAATTAGTGTATGAATAAAAGAATGTGTTTAGTAGGATGTATGTGGTGTGAGATGTTGTTTTATTTGCATATGTAAATTTATGGAAAAACGATTTAAATACATCACATAGCATGCATGTAATAATAAATCTTCCAACCATACGCCTCCCTCAAAATAAAGGGTTCGGCTTCTAAAATCTAGGCTTGTATCATCTTGACACCACGAGGATGTCAAGAAGTGAACCTGCATAAATCACGTAGAGACGTTTCGTTACATCCTAAGGGAAGTTACTATGGTGATGTTGTATGAGTTCGGTCATAAGGGTTATTTATGTAGAAGGTACTTGTTGCACTAGGATACACTCTAAGCTTCTCCCCAAATAGGTGTGAACGAGGGAAGTACATGCGATATGTCAACAAGTTATCCACACACTAGGTATCCTCAATCCCCATGGGGTCACAAGTGATCCTTTCGTGGCTTCACGGTAAAAATTTAACACCCTAACCTTATGGCTAATTCGTCTAATGCATATCCTTTTAGTGAAATATTTTACAAGTGGATAAAATCATTTAATGATTTTTCAATACTCATCAAAATTTTTAAACTTTAAGTTTTAAAAGAAGAACAATCCTCAGAGGAGTCATCACCGTGAACGATCCCCAACGAACTCGTCATCGTGAGTGAGTGAACGACATTTTAAATTAATTTTATTACATATACGTGGATATCAATTTCTAAATCTCATTATAAATTTTACTTAGTAATATTATGAACTACGAGGGTACGTCCCTTCACTTCAAAACGTAAAAATTTTGATTCTTATTATATATATCCATCTATGTCTTTTACTCATTTGAGGATGGATCAAAAAAATTTTCGTTGTAGATTTTTCTCTATGAAAACAAACTATTCGACAACATTCACAATATAATATACCATATAAGTGAGATACAATATATAAATTATTTTTTTTTAAAAAAACACAATATATAAATTGTGATTAATAAAAATAATAACAGCAACAATCATAATAAAGTAAATATTTAAAACATTACTTAAAGCAGACAAAGATTCGTAAGTAATGGAATGCCAACTATAGAATAGGCTACCGGCCATGTGGGTTTAACTTAATACATATATTTTTCTAGGGATATTCAAAATCAACCTTAACAAACCATTCAACGTGAATTTCTGTTAATTCAATTTCAAATGTCTACTTGATGATGATCCTTCCTCTTACATGCTAACATAATATTTCAATAACAAACAATTTTGTTTTCAACAATTAAGGAGAAATAACTTAAAAGTCACTAATAAAATATAAAGAAGCAGTAGGATTGCTATTAATCACCCAATGTAAATATAAACTTGTTTTTTATTGAAAAAATAAAATTTGTTAATCATATTTACATCTAAAAACTGATTTTTTGATTTTATTTAAGAAAGTAGGTATATGAACGTATTTGAAAATGAGAAATAAACTCAATTAAAGATGAGTTGGTATGTCATGTGCTTAGTGGTCTTTCACAGCAAATTCCTTAAAATTTTTGGTCTAGTCTCCCTAGGCGTGGGAATATACTGTCAAAAACTTTTCTAAGAGAAATCTTGATATGAATGTTCTGCACACCAACTGTCTGCATAACAATATTGTAGGCATTGTTGTTGTCTATACCATAACGTGCATGGTCGATTAGTCCAATTGATACATCCACAAAAAAATAAATGAGGTTGATCAAGGATCAAAATTTAACTTTATTAAATTCTATTTCAATGAAAAAAAAGTTAAATTTCCACAGAAAATTTTTTAGTTAATATTTCTCTCTCTACAAGTGGCCAAGGTCAATTATCACAGGATCACTTTCATGAAAGAATTAAACTCATGCATGAACATATGCCTACCCTTTTCAATTAAATATAAAATCATTGCCATTCTAGTACAACTCATGAAAAAGTCAAGTTATATTTGATCCATACTGTATCATATGCCTTAATTTATATCTCTTGTGTGCACTACACGTCTTTGGGAAACAATAGGTCAAATGGAATTCATAATAATTGGTCTTTTATTTGGTCTATTCCTATAACCTTTATGAAATTACTCCCTTTTAAAGTATGATTCTCATTTTTTACCATTTCCATTCTTTTTTACCTATCTTCTTTTATTTATACCTCACATACACGCTTAATTCCCTCATTTGTTACTCTCACTTTTCTCTCTTAATTTTCATTATTAATTTTAGGCTTAATGCATTGGTAAGTACCACAAGTTGTTCAAAAAAAAGCAGATGCCTCCCTGAACTTTCAAAATGATCACGTAGCTAACTCAACTTTCAAAAAATGCACCAATTTACTATGAACACCACATGTCAACTTCTGATTGGTAAGAGAAAATTAGAATAATGACATCTTTGAGATAAAAATGTAAATATTAAATCAGTATGGTATTCCTAAAAGTATTTAAAATATTTGTAGTCAAATAAGGAAATATTGGTTATTAAAGTGTCAAATTGATTGTAAGAAGCAAGTGTGGAGTCATTGAGTAAATTCTGTTTTGTTGAAGGACCGAAACATCAAATTGCCAAATTCAGTTTTTTTATAAATAGATGATAGTTCCCACAAAAAAACTGTTTTATTCGAGTATTTTGATAAGATATTTTGGAAAATCAGCAAATCCTCAGTTAATCAACATGTCATCTGTCCATCGATAATCGACAATGTCAAATTATAGAGCTGTATAGCAATACATCTGTGTTGCACAAATTTGTTCAACAATCATAAATTATTCAAGAGCATTTGTTGATGGTATTACTTCAGCGTGGCTGAGTCGTGAAGTTAATGCCTGTGATGTTGTACTTGAGAAAGCTTATCACTTTATCATGTTTCCAATGATAATGTTAGAAGTTTAGAAAATGTTGTCGTCATCTGTAATAGAACAATGCATTTTTGTTTTGCGACGCTTGACTTGCCTATACAATGTGTATTAAATACTGCTAACAAAATCAAATATTTCTTTACAATAGTGAAGCATATTGACCAAATGGGGTAAACAAAATAAGACCATAATTATAAAATGAAGCCCAAAGTCTAAATTGAAGGAACAGATTAATACTCAATTCATTTTAAACAAAGAAGCAGCAGAAGCTTTACAAGAAATGTAATCCACTATACAAACAAGAGCATACAATATACACAACATAAATACAATACCACAAAGAAAGCAACGGTCAAGTATACAAATATGTGCAGCATTTGCACCCCCAATTTGATCTTTACTTGCAATTTAGTAAATCTACGCTCCTCAAAAATCTAAGAGGAGGGGGTTTTCAGTAATTTCATCATGAAGCTGAAATTTACATTTGGAGATGTCCTAGGCTGCGGCCAATTTGCTCCTTGTGGTATCTTTACACATTTAAAACCCTCACTTTTGTACAGTTTGGTGGCGGCAGGATTGTTGAGATCACAGTGAAGAGCTATGGCACGACAACCCCAGCTTTTTGCTTGTGCTTCTGCCTTAACTATGAGTTTCTTTGCTATCCCCTTCCGCCTGTATTTCTCTCGCACTGCAACGTTGGATATGTATGCAATTCCAGTCCTGTCATAACCAATCACAAAAATGAATCAAACGATATTTAAAAGTATCAAGCCATAACTTTACAGCTGTTCTCCAATTTTGGGCACTTTTTGCAACATAGTGGTAACTTTGGTTATCTATCTCAACTAAAACAGCACCATAATAGACAAAGATTCTGACTTGAAAATAAGATATGATACTCCAACTAAATGTCATACACAGGGTTTTCTTCTCTGTTTCTATGCTAGGTGGTAAAAACTAACTAAAAGGACCTGTCTTCAAATGAATTCATTGCAAGTTCAGGATGACATAGATTCATCACAAACACTTATATGCTTATTTTCCCACATATCATAAATATTTTGACACGAACGTAAGTCTACTCAAAAAACACTTGGAGGACAGAAAACCATGAGAATCTTACAAGGAACTTGATAGCATATCTATGAATTATCTTCAGTCATTATATTAGTATATATTGCACAGGTCCATGTAACTGTCATGTATCAAGGAGGAAGCAAAAGGAAATATTTTCAGATATTAATTAGTTTACTAGCAGCAATAAGTAGGTACTAGTTAGTTTAAATTAATTAAGTAAATTGTGTTGTTAGTTAGAGGGATTTTGGAAGAATAAATATAGGATAAGGTTTGTTTAGCCATTATAGTTTATTTGTTTGTGTGAGTTGTAATGCCAGTTATGGCAATAGTACCAGTTACTGCCCTATATAAGGCTGTGTATTTCCCTATCTAATTATCAATAAAAATAAATAAAAGAATGATCTTCTTTCTATTCTGATTTCTCTCTCCAATTCTATCTGTTTTCTCATCCTATTCCCCTACTACTCATCCCCTTCCTCTAATCTATTCTTGTCATTTACAGTCAAGATCTAAACCATGACAGTAAGCTCTCAGGATAATGTCAAAATTACAAAGGTATTAAAAATGATAAACCCAAACAAATAAAAAAAGAAAGCACAACTAGGAAAATCATTACCCTACCATTTCTGAAGGAAGAGGAAATCTGCAACATAGTATGAACATAAAACTCTACAAGAGATGAAAATATTAAGCGAAAAAACATGAAGAATTGAGTTTGTTAGGAGTATGTTAGTGATAATTCTTTAAAAAAGAAAGAAATTTTGATTATGAATGGCTCAAAGAAGGGATGCCATAAATATGAAAGAAGTTTTAGCCAACTCAGGAGAGAAAATGGACTTTTGGGCTATTTATATACCACAGTTACAGTATCAGCAATATATATTCCATATATTAGACCAACCTTCAACTTTAATTTTCCAATTTTTGCTCTTGGAGTCATGCATGAAATTGCACATATCTTCTCCAGTGATAAAACAGAACCCCATCACTATATTAGCATGATATAGGTATTGAGTCAAAACATCCAATAAACAAAGATGTTGCCAAAGATCAAACTGCTTATGGCCTTGTTGCATTGGACCTTGTTTTCGTTCCAAAGTTAGCTTTTACCATACAAATGTAAGGCAATTATGATTTTAGGCTCTACTGCAAAATTTAAAACTATTGAATTGACCTTGTGGCTTTTCTTTCCATTATAAAGTTTCGATATTTAAATATTATCTACTGGCATATAAGCTAAGACAACTCCAAACAGTACACTAGCCACAACACCAATACCCTCGGTTGATAATTTAAAAAGATTGGTTGATTACAAACATTTCTTATGTTGGCATCAGAAAATGGTAACATAATTGTCCTAGTTGAATCTTTAATGCTAGTACTGGCAACTAGCAGTCAAGTAATTTTTCGATACAAAGACCAACCAGCAGGTACATAAAAGTGTCTAATTCATCTTACTAAGATGATAAACAGGTCATAAGTTCACCATCAGAACAGAGCAAGCTATATCGCGCTCATTAAACAACAAGAAAACACCATCACTCTTTACAATACTAAGAAAATGCCATCATTTCGAAGTTAACTAAACTGTTTTGTCACACCTGGACTCGACTTCCATACCATGTTAAAGCATTGCCGAGTTGCCGACTCTAAAAGAGAAAATCAACAATATATAAGCAACCATTCATGCATTATATATGCTAAGATTTTTTTTAAATCCTAAAATTACCTTCTTTGGCGAAGAGGACGTTTTC
The DNA here is from genome assembly GCA_949673415.1 of Euphorbia schlechtendalii. NCBI lineage: Eukaryota > Viridiplantae > Streptophyta > Magnoliopsida > Malpighiales > Euphorbiaceae > Euphorbia > Euphorbia schlechtendalii. Next base: position 25,827 of record CATIWQ010021500.1, on the reverse strand, counting down.
GTGGAAGAAAATCAGCTACTGTATCGATAGTTAATATCCCAGTAACATATCCTCTATTCAGACTAAATTTCCCATCAAAACCTCCAACTTTGAAAGCTTCATTTTCAAAGATGAATCCATCGTTAGAGCAACCAATGACAGCAACCAAACATGTTCTCTGGCATCCATGTGGTATTGAGAATCCAGAAAGCATTCCCACAATCCTGTCGATCCTCAATACAAAATCTAGCGGGAAAGAATAGTCAGGGAAGAATGAACTACAATGTGTCTCGGCCACTTCCCAAGAATCTTCTAACCTTGCCTCCCTCACAACTATCTCTGGAGACAAGGTTGGAAATAACTCCACTACTTGACTTGCTCTGCATACTCCTATAGTCAAGATTCGGAATCATTACTTTAAGCTGCTATAAGAAACTATACAACCAAATAACAGAAGCTTGATTTGGCTGTCGAGGAGCATATCAAATGGACATGATATGAGCAATTTGCGAATGACAGAATTATAAAAAATTAGCAGACAAGGTTATGATGCTGTACAGAGAGTACACTGAATTTTGAAAAAATCTCTTACCAATATTTAAGTGATAATCAAATCTCGAATAAATTAAATGATAATATAAAATGGTCCAAGACAAACAGTATTAATATCAAAAAATAAAACCTATTCATTTATGTGTTGAAGATCTTGAAACACACTGCATGATTTCCTAATTAAACACAGATAAACTCAAAATCAATACCAAATACAAGATTATCAACAGATTGACTTAGAATATAACTAATACAGAAGAAACTGAATACAGATAAATAAACCGAAAAGAACAGAAACTGCAAAAGAAAACTAGAAGAGAAGAGCACCTGATTTGAAGAGGGGGAAGTGAGAAAATTCTGAAGGCAACCTAAAAGATGAAGAGAGGTGATTGTTGAGACTGAAAGAGAGATTGCAGTTAGAAGAGGCAATTCCCAAAGGTAAAGACCGCATCTCTTGCTGCGCCTGGGAATATCTAAAACTGAGAAAGGGGAAGTGGTAACTTGAGGCTACTTTCGTTCTTCATTACCGACAGCTTCGGATTTTTACTTTGTTTTCTTCTTATTTCAAATTATCAAATTTTAGGGTCAGTTTTGTTACATTGATGTTTCCAAATAGGCTTATCTTTTAAGTTAGATAGTTGATTGACTTATTAATATTTTCCATACTTTAATTGGTAATATATGCTTTTTTACTTCAATTTCTTCAAATTCGACTCAATTTCTTAATGTTGAGTGCTTTACACATAACCTTTAGATGAGATTGCACTAGGGCTGTAAACAAGACGAGTTGAGTGGAATTTGATATGTTTGTATTCATTTGTTTAATTTTTTAAAAAACAAGAGCCGAGCCAAGAATGAATTCAAGTTTAAAATTCTCTTTGTGTTCAGCTCGTTTAAATGTTCATTTTGTTCGCAAACTGTTCACGTTTAATTCATTTATTTTATTCGTGAATAGTTCGTTATTTTCTTTTGAACGAGCTCATTTTTTTATTTGCGAATAACATTACTAATTCAATACAAATTTTTTTTAATAAAGTTGGGGAAAGGAGGAATATAGTAGGGGTGATATGTGGCCCACACGTTTACATAACCCCACGGGAATACACAAGGTAGAACACTACCCTTCCCTACCCTAAAACCCCCCTTTATTGATTAATAGATCAAAGAAAAGAAGTAGTACAAGAGTTCGGGAGATAAAAACACAATGAATCGAAACATGCTTCAATCACCAAATACAAAAGAGAACTATGTGAATCAGAAGACACTTCTACCACACGTGTCAAAGATAAAAAAAATTCATAACAAAAACTTAGAAGATCAGTTGAACACAACGCATCTTGGCGAGTCCTCCCATGGTTGGCAAAAGCATCGGCTAAGATATTTCCGTCTCTATAAACATGCGAGATCACAAAGCAACATATCTTTGAGGATGGCTATCCAAGCAGCCCGAATGCTCCAAGGGACATTGAGGCTTGTAGAAGAAGATTAATTACAAACATTGAGCCATTTTCAAGCCAAACCCGATTCCAACTATTATCTACGACATGACTAATGGAAAAAATGGTTGACTCCAATTCAGCCAAGAAAGCAAAGGAGTTTGGGCAATGGAAAAGCAAAACAACTTATCACTTTGCACGAACTATCTCTGAAAATTATGTCACATCCCGAGAGATCAAAAGCACCCGTGGAAGAGGAAACTTTGTTTACTTTAACCCATCCCGATGGAGGAGGAATCCAATGAATGGGTATATTATTTCTATGAGCCATATTGTGTCTCGGCTTCAGTTTTAGGTTGGACAAGATCCGCTTCTCAACCTTAGAATTCCATATGCTTCTGAATCCCAAACAATCAGATCTTCTAAGAATTACCCACAACTGTTGTAATGAGTTATGTATGTTTGGCCAAATATTATCAAAGATGTTACGATTTCTTGCACTCCATATGAGCCAAACAACATTCACAATCTCCGATCCCCATAAGACTTTAATTTGCACGTTGAACTTCTTACCCATAGCTTCCTTAATCAGGATTTTCAAATAAATAAAAATATCCAAAGTGCGGCCAAAAAGGTTCATAAGAGTTGTCCTATATATTTAGATTCTCTAATCTTTCATACCTATATTTACTCATTTTTCATTGTAACCTTTCTTTCCTAAAATTTTACTTCATTATATTTTATTTTCCTTATTTTATCTTCCTTGTTGATTTCTAAAACTAGCCCTTCCCTGTGGGATCGATATCTTTTAAAACTACATTGCAACTGTATACATGCAGTTATCGTCATTTTTCTATTTGATAAGAGGTACTGACAACACCTATATTTTTTGTGAACAAGTTTTTGGCATCGTTGATATATAACCGAATCTTATGAACAAACTATTAAACTTATCAGTAGAAAAATGGTAAACAGTGAGCTCTTTTCAAAAGTCTTACCTTACCAATATTCAAGGGTGTACGCTTAATACCCAAACCATTCGCCTGCACGAGGCAATGATTTATGCATCACCACATAACCTCAAATAGTGATGACTGCACTAAGATCCAAAACTCCGCCCTAATTGGGCAAAACGACGAAATCATTCATTTAATAGCTATAAATGATAGTTATTTTCATTTTTTTAATTTTATTTGATTTCATCAAGGTATGTCGCACTGCTTACCCGAAATCAATTTTGACCTTCTCATTCCATAAGATCTAGTCATAGTACAAAATCTCAAACTATTGACCTATTACCACGCAGATAACTTGGTCACCTCATTTTCATCATTCATGCTATGATGTCACACAGACATCATACAGATCTCAAATCCTTCCCCAGGGGTTGAATTTTCATTTTTACCTTTTTCATTTTATCTAATGACTAACCTGTTTATTTCAAATGGAATGACAAACATATTATTTATTTCACATCATGGCACGTTATCCCCCTCTGAATGTAGCCATAACATTAACATCTCATGCATTTTCACATAATGAATCACATCACGAATCTTACATGCATGGTCTGGTCTTTTACCTGTGTATATTTGCTTGGAAAAGGCATGCTCACCGCCTGGTCCACATTTCTTCGATCGTGGCCAATCTGGAGGGGTTTCCGCACACTGGTACAAGTGAAGACTTGGTTTCAAATTTAGATTCAGTTCAGCATGCATATTTCAATTTTGATAGCATGGCCAATCCAGGAGATAAAGTGGCGGGGGAGGATCACCCCTTTCTTATGGGTTAGAACTCTCAACAGATACATCAGTCATCGGTAAGCATCGAGATTACAGCTGCCTTGAATGACCTTGCAAACAGTGAGTAACTAGCATCAATTATTCGTCAACATGTTAGGATAAGTCAGCCCGAAGAAAGGGTTCTTGATGTGGTGTCCAATCTGGACATCACCCTTAATATCGGCGGTCTGACTAGTCAGCCTAGAGCAAGGGACCTTCTCCTTCTTATTTGATATCTTTTCCGGCTATAAATAAATGTTTGACAAGGCGGAGAGGATGGAGCATTTCGAATCAATGGACAAACTTATGGGGAAACCTGCCAAAGGACACTAATGCTGGAAGATGACCGCGGCATGATAACATCAATGATGTAATAAATTAGCAACTTTACCCATGAGGCTTTGGAAATTTTTGAATAAATTGAACTTTGTTTACTCGCTTGATATTCTATTGATTGACATCACGGATTCTCATAGACATATACATAATGTTTTTAGCACATGTGACACATCATGTCATGAAATTAATCTGGGTATAAATCGATCATTTTGACTTTTGCTTGATTGACTTAATAGTCAGTGGACGTTTCGTGCTCGAAGATCTTTCTATCGATCTTACATTTTACAGGATGAGGCAAATGTTATCACACGTTGTCTAAGTAATATAATGCATATGTTGAAAATTTTACGAACTCGAGATCATTCTAAAGGGTGTTCGGAGGGTTGAAGTCGATTTCCCTTTGCCGGGATGTTATTTTATCAGCTTTAACGGTTTCCTCTTCGGAACGATTTTAATAACGCCATCATTTATGTTTCTGGACTTAGATTTATTTTCTATCAATATTATTATGAAGTGTGTTAGGAAACCCCGTGATAAGTGTATAATTACACTTATTATCATATTAATTTTATACAATAAACACTGTAGTTTTGGTCATTTTTATACTTCATGTAAAAGATTTCACGTGGTATGTAGTTGTTTTTTATGCAAATGCAGATACTAGGTAAATCTTGGGAGTAAAATAAGCTGAAGTGGAATTCTATGAAAAAAGAGTGAAAAAGGTGTAAAAAGATGCGTGGAACTTAAAGATTTGGCTTAGGATCGAAGCTGTCAAAGATCGGTGAAGTTACAAGAAGAATTCTGAGTAAAACTCAATTCATGGTCACGACAATCATTCGCGATCGCGACTTGTTTACTTCAGAAATAGAAGATTTCCAATCAAAGATTCACGGTCATGACATGTGTATTGCGGTCGCGACATGGATGGTTTTCTGGTATTCTTTTTAACTAACAACTGCCAGATAAGCACGATCAATCACCATCAACCACCATCAACTACCAATGAACAGACACCTATCAGGAGTCAACCAATCATGAAAAGTTGCTTATCCATTGTGGATTATATCAAAGCTTCTCAACCAATCACAATGAAGAGATGTAATCTTTCACCAATGGACACAACCTTTCGTTTGGATAGACGCAACCCTTCAAACTCTATAAATAGGGTTCCAATCCTCTTCAATTTCGTGCACCACCAAAGAGGAGAATATTATAGTGCAATTGGAGAGAGATATAGTGTGTATAGATAGAGAGTTCACTACTTTCTTAAGTGTTAGTGAGAAAATGTTTAAGTGATTCGAATCCTTGTTTCAATCACTAGATTTCTCTATATTCTCGAGCGATTGTTGTATAAGTGTACTTGCAAATCACTTATCAATAAAAGTTTTCGTTCTTCAATATTCGTTTGTTTAATATTCCCAAAGAATAGCATCCTAGCGGAGGTTCTGTACGGGCCGAGACCGAATTCAAAGAAGACGCAGGAATTGCGGGAATTGACGACTCCCATTAAAGAGTGGATACGGTTTGATCAACTTTAGCTTTCACTTGCATACCTTACAACTTTGCTTTGCTTTCTACTTATACTTTCTATTTCGAAGTTTATGATATGTCTATAGGTCATAATGTGTATTTTGTGCTAAGTCTTTTATGTTAATCAAGTTATATGTGTTGGCGTTAATTTTAAGAATAGTTTCGGGGTTAACAATATCGTGTATAATCACCGAATCTGTGATATAATGCTATTTAATGAGCCAACATTTTTTGAATGGTAACTTGCTAAATGTGGCTATGTGAGAGCGACCCGTACTAAGCATAGTATTGACGTTGTCTAGGTTTATATAATAATCTTATCTTGTTTGCGCTAGGATTAGAAAAGTTATTTCATGTGTTTCTCTACGGTGAATCATTGAACATCTGAGTGTGTTGAACCGGGTTTGTTAGATTAATCTAGTGCGTCTTAACATCTTTGTTGAACTTGCATGTTTTCTCTGCCATACTTGTTCGTAGTGAAAATCTATGTATTTAGAGTCTCTCATCTATCACATCTATATTTACTCAACTTTCATTCTAACCCTCTTATCCAACAAACTATACATTATTTTATTTTATTTTTATTTTATCTTCCTTGTTGATCTTTAGAGCTAGTCCTTCCCTGTGGGATCGATATCTTTTAAAACTACATCGCAACTGTATAATTGCAGTTGTCATCATTTTTCTATTTGATAAGAGGTATTGACAACACCTATATTTTTCATGAACAAGTTTTTAGCACCATTGATATATAGCCAAACTCTTCTTGTAAAAAGTATTAAACTTATCAGTAGAAAAGTGGCGAATAGATAACACCGAAGGGATAGCAGGATCTGATCCTGCGAGCTGTTTGACTTGCTTTAATTTCAAAGCGTGATAGCACCGAGGGGATATCAGGATCTGACCCTGTGGGTTGTTTAACTTACTTTAATTTCAAAGCGGGATAGCGCCGAGGGGATCTCGTTGATATGAACTTACAAGCAGTTTAACTTGCTTTAATTTCAAAGCGTGATAGCGCCGAGGGGATATCAGGATCCGACCCTGCGAGCTGTTTAACTTGCTTTAATTTCAAAGCAGGATAGCGCCAAGAGGATCTCGTTAATCTCACCCTGTGGACTGTTTACTTGTTTTAATTTCAAAGCGGGATAGCACTGAGGGGATCTCGTTAATCTGACCCTGCGGACTCCTTTCTTTCTTTAATTTCAAAGCGGGATAGCCTACACATCTTACAAGAACATTTTGCAGATTAATATATTACTATTGCTTTTATAAGTTTACAAAACATTATCTCTAAATAATCATACAAGAAGCTAATCGTCATGCTCTCGGGTAGAACTTTCGAAGGGAGGCTGCGTTCTATGTGCGAGGCAAGACTTTTCCTTGAATAGTGGATAACTTATACGCACCAGCCCCTATTCATTTTGTTACCTTGAACGGGCCCTCCCATTTAATGCCGAGTTTCCCTCGCCCTTCTCTTGCTTGAGAGTCCTTGGTATGGTGAAGGACTAGCTCGCCCTCTTGGAACGTGAGTGGTTTGATCTTTTTGTTGCGGATGAGGGTGATGCGCCGTTTGTATTCCGTCATGTAAATAAGAGCTTGGTCATGCTTTTCCTCCAGCGAATCCAGGTTGTGCCTCAACAAGTCATCATTTGAGGCTCCTTCGATGTAATTTGCTACCCTAGCGCTGGGTGCGCCGATGTTAACAAGCACCACTGCTTCAATTCCGTATGTGAGGAGGAAAGGTGTTTCACCAGTTATCGTCCGGTGGGTGGTTCTGTAGGATCAAAGGATGTTGTTCAGCTCCTCTAGCCACTTCGAACCGTGCTCCTGAACTCTTGTTTTGATTCTCTCCAAGATGGTTCGATTAGTTACCTCCATCATATCGTTCATCTGAGGATGGGAAATGCTAGAGAAGCGAAGTCATATCTTTAGTCACTGGTAGAAACATTTGAACGTATGGCAGTTGAACTGTGTCCCATTATCTGCTATGATGGTATGGGGGATACCGAAACGTGACATTATGTTCTTGCTAAAGAAAGAAGTGACCTGTTTTGGTGTGATAGCTGACAAGGGCTCAGCCTCTACCCATTTTCTGAAGTGATCAACAGCCACAATAATCTAGCGCTTCTGTTATTTCGCTCTTGGTAAGGGTCCTATCAGATCCACGCCCCAGAGGGCAAAGAGCCATGCGGCCTGAATTATAGTTCTCGGCCTAGTCGGTGCTGATGATGTTTTGGCAAAGGCTTGGCAGGCTTTGCAAGGTTGGACCAGTCTCTTGGCTTCCAGCTCCATAGTTAGCCAATAGAAGCCTTGTAGATTGGCTCTTCGGACCATTGCATCCTTCTTCTCATGTGCATCGTAGAGACCTTTGTAAACCTCACGTAATATGTAATCGGCGTTGACATGGCCCACGCATTTTAGCCATGGATGGCTAATGGATTTTTGGTATAGCTATCCACAGATCATCGCGTAGCAAAAGGATTTCTTGACTATTTTTTGAGCCGTACATGCATCCGCCGGTAGCTCATTGTGTTCTAAATACTTGCTAATGGAGGTAAACCATTCATCCTCTCCGTTTCTGATTGTAGCACTTCGATTGTTGGCACACTGGGGGAATTAATACGCAAAAGAACACAGGGGATTAAGATTTCCTGTTCCTCGCTTGATGCCCCTTTTGCCAATCGATCGGCTTTAGCGTTTAATGCTCTGGGAATCTGCTTAATTGACATTTCGGTACCCTCACGACATATCTCTTTGATGAGGAAGGTGATATGGGCGAGGTAGTGCCTCATGACCTCGCTTTTGGCTGTATATTCTTTGCCAAATTGTTTGACCACCAGCCCAGAGTCGTTGAATATATTAATGTTGTCAGGTTTAATGGCTTTGATAATCTCCAATCCGAAGATCGGTGCCTCGTATTCTGCTAGGTTGTTGGAGGCTCTAAACTCTAACCTGGCAGCCTACCGAATCACTATCCCCTTCGGACCTTGAATGTAAATTCCAATACCTACTATGGCGCTGTTAGAGCTACCATCTATGAACATACGCCATGCCACCTTTGGTAAATCTTTCTATGGTGTAGCTTCTTGCACGAAGTTTGCTAATGCTTGCACTTTCAATGCCATCCTCGGTTCAAAGCGGACATCAAACTCTGTAAGTTTAAAAGACCACTCGGCAAAGCGTCTTGAAGATTCAGGCCGCTGAAGTTCTTTCTTGAGCGGCAGGTCGGTTCATACTATGATTGTGTGGGCTTGGAAGTAGTAGCGCCATTTTTGAGAAGACACCACTAGGGTGAATGCTAGCTTTTCCATTTGGACGTATTTTACTTTGGTGCCCTTCAAAGCACGGCTGCCATAATAGACCGGGAACTGATCCGCTCCCTCTTCTCTAACAAGTACATTCCTACTGTCTTCTCCGAGGTGCTGAGATAGAGATACAGGGGTATACCGATGACAGGGTGGCTTAGCAAAGGTGGGGAGACTAAAAAGGTTTTGATCTTGGCAAGGGCTATAGCACAGTCCTCCCCCCATACCAACTTCTTCATTTTTAAAGCTTTGTAGAATGGGATACATTGTCGCACTGGCAGGAAATGAAACGGCATAAGGCTTTGAGTTTACCATTGAGGACATCCTTGATGCTTTGGGGTTCTTTGAGTTGAAGCACGGCTTTTATCTTGTTAGGGTTAGCCTCTATTCCCTTCTACGAGACCAAATATCCCAAGAATTTCCCTCTTGTTACATCGAAGGCACATTTCTCTAGATTCAGCTTCAGCTCGTACTTCTCTAGGAGGGTCAGAACTTTAGCAATGTCTACGACATGCTCTCCTTTGTCTTTACTCTTGATAATCATATCATTTACGTACAATTCTACTTTTTTCCCTATCATGTTCCAAAAGATCTAATTAACCATTCTTTGATGCATGGCCCCAGCATTCTTAAGACCGAAGGGCATAACATTGCAACAGTATATTCCCTCGTGCGTGATGAATGACATCTTTTCTTTGTCTTCTTCAGCCATGGGTATCTGATTATACCCCGACGCAACATGGAGTACATGGCATAGCCTACCGTGGCATCTACCAACATGTCAATGCTGGGGAGAGGGTAGCTGTCTTTCGGGCATGCCTTATTTAGGTCTGTGAAGTCCACGCACATGCAGAATTTACCGTTCGGCTTCTTGACCAATACCAAATTGGCGATCCAGTCGGGGTAGCGGACCACTTTGATGTGCTCGCCCGAAGTAGGTGAGAGACCTCCTCTTCTGTGGCCTTCTATCTTTCCGGGGCATGGTTCATTCGCTTTTGTTTAACCGGTTTCGCTTGAGGGAAAACATTCAGCTTGTGCTCTGCAACTTCAAGGTTGACACCTTTAAGGTCTGCCAAGGTCCATGCGAAAGCCTGGACCTTTTCATGCAATATCGTTAGGATTTCTTCCTTGGTTTTATTTGTCAATTCCCCAGACATGCGGATTTCTTTCCCTTCTTCAAAGGTAATCGTTACCATCACATCCGTCGGTTTAGCGGCTTTCTACTGATCTAGTTTCTCCTCCACCGATAAAGACTCGGCCTTTAAGGACATCAAATATGTCTCCTGAGCGGCTTGTTGATTTCCCCGAGCAGTGGCTATACCTTGGTATGTAAGTATTTGGAGGGTGAGGTACCTTAGGTTAATGACGCCTTCAGATCCGATAATGAGTGAGTGCCCTAGGATTATGTTGTATGCCAACGGGATGTCTACAATAAGGAATTCAGCCCGTATCTTCCACCTGGGGCCATCATCTCCCACTGTAATATATAAATTTGCCAAACAGCATACACGCATGGCAAGGTGATTGGGGTTCCCTCCAATGGCCTCGTATACTCTTCTAGCCATTACGTTAACTGAGCTGCCTGTGTCCACTAATGTATGGCGCACCTGGTACCCCTCCACCATCATTTCAATCACCAAGGCGTCATTGTGTGGTGAAGGATTCTTTTCCTGGGCAAAGGAGTAGCAAGTCTTACTCCTTCTGTTTGTATTATCGTAATCGAATGTGTTCCCTCTCTTCCTCTTTTTCTGGATGGTTCCTCTAGAAATCATATGTATTACTCCCTTAGGTGGAGGATCTTCGGCATTTCGACGAGGTTGGTGAAGACCTGATTCGGCATCGCGACGAGGCGGTTGATAACCTGCCTCAACATCTCGGCGAGGCGGTCAATGGCTTTGTTCCTGGCGGGGATTTCCCCCCCATAACTCTCGCTGCCCATCTCTCGGCGAGTGTTGGAGGAAACGGTTCAGCCTACCATCAGTAGCCTTCCTGCTCAATTCACGAGACAACTCTATGCAGTCTTCAGTGTCATGGCCTTCGCTTTTATGGAACTTGCAGTAAGACCCCGGCTTCCCCTTATATCTCATTGCGGGGGGTATTTGATGTCCTCCCCATTTTTCTCGATCCACATCAGCGCCTCCTTCCTCTTGGCATTGAATGGGGTAAATTCTTCCACCTCCCATCTCACCATTTCCGGGCGATAAGTATACCGATGCTCTGGTTCACGCTTCCCATAGTCTCATCGTTTCGCCGGTTCTTCTCTTACTGCGGCCTCGATTTTCTTCGTGTTTCTTTTATGAGTTTCCCATCGTACCCATTTCCTGGCTTTCTGCATTAGTATCGCCAACGTGGTGGGTCTTTTGGTTGAAATATCTTTCACCAAGTCGGCACTCCGGCAATTCCTGGCTAATGCTTCCGAGGCTATGTCGATGTTGCAGTCCCTAATTTCGAGGGCCACTTTTTGGAATCTTTCCACGAAATTGACAAGGGACTCGTCTGACCTTTGCCGGATCATCTGTAAATCCTGGACCGTTCGACCGAGGGAATGGATGTGACGAAGTAAAGGGCGAAGCTTTTGGCCATCATATCAAAACCCGTTATGGACCTTGGTTTGAGGCTCTCAAACTAGTGGGTTGCAGGTGCCACTAGGGTTGTGGGGAATAGCTTACACAGCATGGCATCTGTAGCGTCGGCCACCTCCATGCATTAGCGGAAGTAGCGAACATGTGCGGTAGGGTCTCCTATTCCAGAATATTCCCGCAGACGAGGCTATTTGAACCCCCTTGAGAATCTCTCCGCGCCTATGTGGGAGCAGTAGGGCGATTCTGTTTTGGCAATATCTGGCACAGCAGCCTCCATGGCTCTCTCAGCTAGGAGTGCGTCCACTCTCCTGGTTATAACAGCCTCTAAATTCTCCACAGCGGGCCGATGTTTCGAGAACTCCTCTCGCCTGGATCCTGCCGAACTCCCCTCGCTATCCAAAGATAGCTTTGATTGTGTTTTGAGTGCGAAACCTTTTCCCCTATGCTGAAGTGATCTCTGTTCAAATTCCTCCTGTTCCCACCTTGTAGACTTCATCTTTGTTTTTTCCTTAATCGTGGTGGTTCCTCCCTTCTCCTGTGTCTGCGAGCGGCGGTAGGTGTAACTCGAGCGGTCCCGTTTGGTCGTAGATGGGGAGCTTTGCGAGGGTACCGTGCCTCCGATTCATTTAATTGCCTGTCCTGACAGAGTTTCCTGAGCACTTCCTGCTCCTCCTTTCATGAATATAAGATTTCGTTCATCATACTCTACATGAGGGCCATAGCAGCATTTTGTTGCTCATTTTGCTTGATAAGCACGGCCATCATATCTTGTTCCGCCGCTTTCCTTCTCCTTTCTTCACATGTCTCCGATCTTGACGAAGTAGGCATTCCCGTCTGCCCTGGGGGAACGGTGATAATTGGGTTTGACGTTCCAGCCCTGTCTCCAAGCTCCGGAGTATCCAGGAACAAGACGGTTCCTGGAGTGAAAGGGGATCTTGTTGGTTTGTTCGGGGGAGTAGTCATTGTTCAGGGTTGTCGTGCACGCTGACCGCACCAATTTGGTATCCGTCGAATAAAGCCCGCAGTCTTCAATATCCCCGGATCCTACAAAACAAGTCTTTGACCGAAAGTAGTTCCAGCGAAAACCCTCCGATGCTAAAGTTAGCTATCCGGGAAAGGTGATAAAGGTGTAGTTTTTTAGAGTAACAGTTACCTCTAAAGTGGAAAATCGCCTTGCTATTTATAGGGATACATGTAATGATGATCTGTGGGGTCCGCCTGCAAGCTGTGCCTGTGTGGCAAGCTGCTTAAGGGTCTTTTCAGCCATCAGAGCATTAAATGGTTCGTTCCTACCAATCAGAATTGTATTTAATGCGACAAAGGAGAGATAAGGAGTGTGCCGGATCGGCAAGGGTTTTGCCGATGTTATTTCAGCTCAAGCGCGGTGGGTAGCGCTGAGGGCATTTCGCTGCTATGCTAAAGTGGTTTCAGCGCGTGGTTATGCCAAGGCGTAGTTTGACTGTGGAGTCTGTTTTTAGGCCAAGTCTTGCTTATTTGAGCCTTTAATGGGCCTTGATATCAGAAAATAGCCTTAACTTTTGGCATTTCCGGTCTTTCAGTTTCAGAAATACTTGTTGGTGAGTGAAAGTAAAAAATGTACTTTCAATGTGGAGTTCCATCGTTGATTTCGGCTACTTTGTTGGATAAAATGGATGGGATTGGGCATTATGAGGCTGAAGAACATATCCAACCACCAAAATACTCCATAGTGAAGAGAATATGTAAGGCATTGGAGAGGCGCAGTATATAAAGAAAAAGAAGCACAGTTATTGTTTGGTCTTTGTTGCTTGTTCCCCGAAGATTTTAATGTTACAGTTGAAGATTTGGTCTTGTTTGGGAAGGGCCTACAGCTACTTGAAAATGTAGATAACATGCATCAAGCAAGAGATCGAGCCGAATGCATCATTCATAAACTAAAGAATTCATTTTTTCTTCTTGATGGCGATGAAAATGAGTTTGTCAGAGTGCATGATATGTTTCGTGATTTTGGGATATCAAAAATGGAACATTCGTAAATTACAAAAAGTGAGAACGATATGGAAAAGTGGAGAGTACCAGAACTGTAGAGCAATTTCATTCATATGTCAAACAATCATGTCGATTTGAATTGTCCAAACCTTCATCCACTTCAATGCTCTTATGGGAACTATTCAGCCCGGCTTCCATTAACTGCTATAAGAATTGGCTTACCGAAAGGTTCGATTTTGGCAGAAAAGTTAGTAAAAAATCTAGTAAGATTTCATGTGTTTATTGGTAGCCAAATTAGTGCTGAATATGAGTTCTTAACCGGTGGGAATTCAAAGAAAGTGTTGGAAGCATTCGATATTGATGCTGACGATTTCAGAGTGAGTGGGATCAGTGCTTTTGTGAGGAAAGCTGAAAGCTTGAGACTAAAACAAGACAGAAATTTGAAGAACATCACCACGCGGAAACCGAAAGAAGATGAAAATATTGAGTTTCCAGAATGGAAGAAGATATGCATTAGTGATTGTAGAGAACCGGAATACTTGGCGGCTGGGCGGATTCCATGGGCTAGCTTCTCTCAGCTTGAAAGTCTGAAGCTGTTTGGACTCTGTAATCTGACAGATATGTGGCATGGCCTTCACTAGTCAAAATTCGAAGGATCTTGCTTTGGTAATTTGGGTGACATACAGATTATGTTTTGTAGGAAGTTAAGGTATGTGTTTTCGCTATCAGTGGCTACTCAACTGAGACAACTCCAAAGCCTGTAGATATGTTTTTGCAATGAAGTTGAGGAAATTTTTTACAAGGAACAGATGAATCCAACTGTGAAAACAAGCATTCTTCACAAATCAAAACTCATCTCTTTCGCATCGAAGCCAACATTTGGAGGTTTAATTGGAAGAGGAAAACAACCAAAAATTGTTACCAGCCAGAAACAGGTTTGCACTATTATATTTTGGATTATTCGTTAGTATTCTGTCCTGTAAATATCATGCTCTAGCCCTATCATGAGCAAGAGTATATGTTAAGCATCTTATAAGTTCATGACACATTTGTACGTGTGTTACAATACTCCCCTTTTCAAGGTGGCTTTCAAGATGAATTAACCTGACAGTCCAATGTTCAGCCAAGCATCATTAATTAATTCCCCAGCATATGTTAAATCTTGTAAACTTCATATTCTTGATGTCTAATCTTGAGCGTGAGGAACATATGATAACTCCATTACATTAGCGAACTGTAAGTTCATGAGCCATGATACTTAATTATTATCCACTAAATTAGTTCTGTTGGGTCACATGCACATGTTATACTCCTTCAAACTACATGGTTTATAAACATTTTGAGTATGATTCCAGAATGGACTAGTTCAAGACTTATAGATGAATGATTTATTTGTACAACTGTTAGATGTGTCATTTATTCTATAGTCTCAAACCTGCGTAGAACCACCATAAGCGTACCACTCTTTAGGTAGACGTCCATTAATGTATTACAACTTGCTGTCTCTTATTTATTTATACACCTAATGTTTATGATAACTTATGATCTTTAATTTGATCATCGATCATCTAATGGTCAGATGGAAGAAAACATTGGAAAAGAAGACGATAAAGATGTAGCAAGGGATGAAGTTATATTCCCTGGATTGAAATCTATGGAATTTGCATACATGGACAAGCTTAAAATTTTCTATGACGGCAATCATTCCTTTATGCTCCCTTCATTACAAACATTGTCAATCTTTCAGTGCAATCACTTGGAAGCTTTTTGTTGCGGATTATTCGTTACTCCATTTCTTCAACAAATACAAATCAATGGCATTCGGTATTCAGTTGCACAAGATCTTAATGATACTGTGAAAAATTTAAACTGGTATGCACGACACAATCTTTTTCTCGATGTTTATTAGGATTGATATAGTATTACTGAATTGGAGAAATATTTAAGAGTTTTTCCCGTATACAATCTTTTTCGTTCAAGCTTGTTTAATCTGTGACATATTAATTCATGCATGTATATGTATGTGTCGAATGTTCAACACCACATATTTTATTATTTGGATAGTGACAATTTTGGTTAATTGTAGATGTATGCATTAATTTTAGGCGGGTCTATTAACTTTGAACTTGTTCAAAAAAGTTTGTTGCCACTTCGAAATGTCAAAAGTTCCAGATATTTTCCTAAACTGTAAAAAACTAGTTTGACCCCTCAGTGTCATGTGTTATTAGAAAAATGACATTTTTGAAAAGTCAAACCAACCAGAAACTGACATGTGGCAATGATGGGGCAAACTGGTCCATTTTAAACAAGTTCAGAGGGATGGGTATTTGACACATTTGAAAGTTCAAGGTGATCGCTGACTATTTTGGACAATTCCAGGGGTGATAGATGCATTAGACCTTTCTTTTAAGCTAAATGCATCAAAACCCTCTTGAACTTAACAACTTTTTACAAATGTCACCTTGAACTTTTAAAAGTTTCACTTAATCCCCTGAACTTGATAAAAGTGCATCAGTTTGCCACCTCAACGCTACTTATTAGATTAATGGTTGGTCTGATTTTTCAAAAATTCTATTTTTCTAATATTCTGATTTTCAACTAGAAGTTGACACGTTACGTTGAGGGGGTATATTGATGCATTTTTATCAAGTTCAGTGAATTAACTGAAACTTTGGAAAGTTCAAGGTAGCATCCTGCAAAATATTAAAATTTCAAAGTTCAGGGGAAGTCTTCATTTGATCTATATTTTTATAACACTAATTAATTGATGTACCCATGCTATACGTTTTGGTATATGGTATTGAATTCCTCATTGCTTGAGCAAATCGATGAGACCATCTAACTCTAATGGAGATTTCTTTTAGATTTACATATTGATGCTAACATGTTACAGTCTCTTCCGGTAAATGCCACATGACTTCATCAGTTGGGGACATAAAGGAGGAAGAATGAATGCAAGCCTTAACGAGATAGATTAGTAGATCGATTGCCTGATGGGGTTGTTGGTAGTTGAATTTCCTTGCCACATTATTATATTGATTGTCTGATATGGATTTTAGTCCTATCTCTTGTTAGTTCTTGTTGGTAATAAAATTACGTCAAAATAACTTGTTTTATAAAATTTTTTTTGTAAAATTGTTACATATATTAGATTTTATGTGACTATTTTTTTTATATTTGTAGCTAATATTTTTTTGTTACAACATTAGTTGTATCCTAAAAGCTCTATAATATGTTACAATAAATTTTTCATTATCACGAAACATATGTATGGCAACATACAAATCGTGTTGTAGATAATTTATTAGATTTGATTATTGAATCAGATTAGGGACAGGAAGAATGGAGCGAGAGTGACGTGCATCCCTCAATGAACCACCGATTACATAACGTCTCGAAGGACGAACACAAGATGGAACACCAAGGGGAGACACTGCCCTTCCCCACTCCATAACCCCCCCCCCCCCCCCCCCCCCAAAACTTATTAAGATGAAAAATAAAAAGTAAATAATCCAGTAAGATGAAAACTCGCGAAAGAAAATTAAGTGAATTGAAACATGCTTCGGTCACTTAAGTCATGGAAATAAAAGCCTGTAGCAAAATCAAGTACGTGATCCCACCAAACAAAATTGAGATTCAATTGGCCATATCTAGCAAGAGCATCCGTCACATGAAAGGAATATGAAAACTACAGTAAAGTTATGGAATTAGTGAAGAGTAATGGATTGTCTATAAAGTTCCAAAAATTTATGTTGTTTAAATTATAAGTTATATAAATGCATACGAGAGGTTATAGGAACATTGTAGATTTTATGGAAAATTGTAGAAAATGTAAAAGTTATAGAGAAGTTTCTATGGAAAATCATAGTTAATGTACAAAAAAAGTAAAAGTTGTATAGAAGTTACATGAAAGTGTATGACTAAGGTCTTGGCCTAGTGGTTAAGACGGAAGATGTGCACTTTGGAAATCACGGATAAGATGGATTTTTCTTCCATTTGCTGTAAGTTCAAACGAGTCAAATTTTTTTGAAGTTGCCGAGAACGAGTGGCTTCAAAGGCTCTAATCATTCGACACATTTCTACTAAGGATCAAGCTGTCGACATTTTTATAAAGCCACTCTCTCGGCTTCGGTTTGCATTACTACGTGATAAGTTGATTGTTGTTCACAGCCCCACCCAACTTGCGGAGGGTGATAAATATTATAATGTAAATAGAATTAGGAGTCTTATTTTTGTAGTTAGTAAAGTATTGTGCACATACACAAACTCTTGTATTTGCATGCATACATACATACATACATACATATATACATACATACATACATACATACATACAGACACACACACACACACATATATATATTGAATTGGCTGTATTTGTTATGTATTGATTTGTGAAAAATACTGCTTTATATAGCAGTTTGTACATCAGTAATATGGCAAGTTATTTACAGTAATTGGAAGCTAATTATTGTAATAAATTTCCCCTGTAATCAGTAGAATGGATTGTGGGATATGATGAATATTGACTCCGATCCTTTTCACTGTATTTTCTTTCCTTTTCTAACACTCCCCCTCAAATTGAGTGGCGGGGTTTCCAATGCTTAGTTTGTCAAGTACGTCTTTAAAGGTCTTTCCATTTACTACCTTCGTTAAGATATCTGCTAGCTGGTCTTCGGATTATACAAATTGTAGTTTTATGACACCTCCTTCAATCTTTTCTTTGATGAAGTGTCTATCAACTTCCACATGCTTTGTTCGGTCATGTTGCACTGGATTTTGGGAGAATTGAATGACCTCTAGCTATCCCTCGTAATTCAGCTTCTGCACTTGATAGTGCCAACACCTTTTTTTTTTTTTTGCTTCTCCATGTGACCAAGTTACCTCTAACAAAGGTAAAGTAGCCAGATGTTGACCTTCGATCCATTGGATTTCCTGCCCAATCAGCATCAATATATCCTTTAATATGCAGATGTCCATATCTTTTGAAGAGAATTCCATGTCCAGCTATGCATTTCAATATCTGATGATTCTCCATACAGCTTCCATGTGATCCTTTTGAGGTTGGTGCATGAACTGGCTTACAACTCCTACAGCATATGCTATATCTGGTCGTGTGTGTGACAGATAAATAAGCTTTCCCACCATCCATTGATATCTTTCTTTATCTGCCAACTTTATCTCTTCTAGCACCTTGAGTACATGATTTACGACCATCGGTGTGTCTGCTGGTTTGCAATCGAGCATTCCTGTTTCTACTAGCAAGTCTAGGATATAATTTTTCTGACATATGAAGATTCCTTGCCCTGATCTCAGTACTTCAATTCCAAGAAATGACTTGAGTCTTCCTAGATCTTTCATCTCAAACTTCGTGAATAAGTTTTCCCTTAGTTTGTTAATTTCTTCTGTATCGTTCCCTGTAATAATCATATCGTCAACATATATGATTAAACAGGTTATGAGTTCACCTCTTTGTTTGAGGAACAAGGTATGATTTGAGTTGGATTGCCTAAATCTATATCACCTCAATGCTATAGTGAATCTCCCTAACCGTGCCCTTGGTGACTGCATTGGGCCATA
Source organism: Euphorbia schlechtendalii (assembly GCA_949673415.1). Lineage (NCBI taxonomy): Eukaryota > Viridiplantae > Streptophyta > Magnoliopsida > Malpighiales > Euphorbiaceae > Euphorbia > Euphorbia schlechtendalii. The sequence continues at coordinate 6,775 of CATIWQ010021500.1, read as the reverse complement.
AAGAGACTTTCTTAGTCGACATACCTCCCCTTTCTGGAATTCCTTCGTGAACCCTGGTGGGGCTTCCATGTAGACTTCTTCTTTCAAATCTCCATGTAGGAAGGCATTCTTAACATTAAACTGATGAAGTGACCATCCTTTATTGGTAGCCACTGAGAATAATACCCTAATAGTGTCAATTTTAACCACTGGAGAAAAAGTTTATGAGTAGTCAATGCCATAGGTCTGGGTGTATCTCTTTGCTATTAGTTGTGCTTTGTATCTCTCGATTGAGCCATCTGGTCTATGTTTCACTATGTAGACCCAACAATACCCAACTAGCTTCTTTCCCATGGGGAAAGTGCATTTTTCCCATTTGTTGTTTTTGTTAAGTGCATTCATTTCTTCTTTCATTGCCTTTGTCCATTTATCAGATGCCAAAGCTTCATCAACCGTGCTTGGAGTTTCTTCTTTGCATAAGGCTATGATGTATGTTGTTGCCTCTTTGGATAAGTTTCCATGTGCGATGTGAGCTACTGGGTACCTTGATCCTCTTCGTATAACGAGCTCTAGAGAATATCTCTCTAGTTAGACGCCTTTATTCCTTCTAGGAGGTAGTGCAAATTGTTCAGCTGATTGTGCAAATTGTTCTATCACCTGCTTAACCATCACATTTTCAAGGTCATCGGGATAATTATAGGGAATAATTTCCCTTACCTCGGACACTAGGTTAGGTTGACTATTGGATGAGGTACTTGGTTCTAAGGTATGTACGGAAGCGTTAGTAGATTGCTCAATAGTACTATTGATGTTTGCTTCTTGTGGGTGAACTAAATCAGGGAGCCAACTAAGTGTGTCTATATTCTCAGTCTCCCCCTAACCATGAAGTTGGGTACTGTAAAATACTATGTTTCTAAGAAATTGCAGTTCATGGTAGTGTGTATATGGTGGGTCTTTAGAGTATTCTTCTAATTGATCCCGTATCCCACAAACACACATTTTTTGGCACATGGGTCAAGTTTGGTTCGTTCTATTTTGGGAATATGGACAAAGACTGAACAGCCAAATAGTCTTGGTTGAAGAGTGAGAGGTTGAGGTATTTTGGTGAATTTGGATAGGGCTTGGATGGGTGTTTATAGTTCAAGGAATTTTGTGGGTAGTCGATTGAGTAGGTATGTGGATGTGGCTACTGCTTCGGGCCAGAAGTGTTTCGGTACTTTGGATTCTATGATTAAGGCTTGAGGATCCTATTTTTTCTTTCAGCAACACCAATTTGTTCAGGAGTATGGGGACATGTGGTTTGATGGATGACTCCTTGATTTTGACAAAAGAGTTTCATGGATGAGTTAACAAACTCCTCCCCCCCCCCATTATCAGATTGTAAGAGTCGAATAGTTTTGTCAAATTGATTTTGGATCATGGTATAGTATTGGATAAATTTTTTGGTTACCTCAGATTTATTTTTTAGGAAATAAAGCCAAGTCATGCGGGTACAATCATCAATGAAAATCAGAAAGTAGCGAAATAACTATCCACCAATAATGGGTGATGGGCCCCATACATCAGAGTGAGTTAAATCAAAAGGTGAGTTGGATTTTGTATTATTAGGCTTGTAAGTTTGTCTATGGCTTTTGGCTAGAACACATGTCTCACAATGCAATTTATTTGGGGAATTTAAAAATTTGGGAAATAAAATATTTATGTAACCCGTGGTTGGATGTCCTAGTCTCCTATGCCAGAGCCAGGCCTCCCTTTCTGTAGTCCCATGAGCGAGCATCACAGTACTGTTATGAGCAACCACATCCACGTAGTACAATCCTTGGCACTCAATGACATGCCCAATAATCATACCCGTCCTGATGTCTTGTAATACACAGAAAGTTGGATGCATTAGTACAGTGCAATTGAGTTCTTTAGTAACATGACTAATAGATAATAGTTTGTTGGATAAAGAAGGAACGTATAGGCAATTTGACAATTTTAAATTTGGGGAGATGTTAATAGAGCCAGCTCCTTCAACCGGAATAATTCCCTCATTCGCTGCCATCACATGGGTTTTTTCGAGTTTAGTTTTGATTTGAATATGTCGTGAATTGAAAGTCATTATGTTTGTAGCACCGCAATCAAAAATCCACGTTGTATTTTTGGAGAATTTATTATTTTGGACAATATTGGCCAAGGATTGGTATTTTTTTAGAGTCAATTTGGGGTTTTTTGATTTTGTGAAGTTGATTTTGGATAATTTTGAGAGATTTGGATTAATGTGGGATGGAAAAGATAAAATGGGGCTAATGTTGGGATAGCTTGAGGTAGTCGGGTCAATTTGAGAAAATTGAAAAATTGGAGGGTTTGGTGATAAATCACCAAACCCTTCCCCTTTATAAAGTTGATTAGGGTTTTTTCTTTCCCTTAAGGCCACCCCTTTATTGGTTCCAGATTACTCTCACCCTTGGAAGCTGCCATGGCTACTGCTCCACTCTTCGTTCCATCTCCAACCTCTGGCCTGTTGCTGCCTGCTTCGCGCTCCTCTCGGTTGCCGCCGTTGCTGTTGGTGGCTTCTTAGCTACCCATAACGGTGGCGGCTTTACTGGTATTTTTATTTCTCCTCTTACTCTCATCCAGCCACCATTCGGGGTAGCCAATGGTGTCAAAACAACCCTCTCCTGTGTGTTTTGTTTTCTCTCAAAATGAGTACTTCAGTTTCGATTTATTAGGATGGGATAATGAACCCTTGCCGAAACCTGACCGCCTTTGCCCCTGCACCGCCGTTACCGTCACCTCTACTCTGAAAATACTCAAGCCCCCTCCTAGGCCTTGTGAGCTTTTTGTTGTTGGTCCGATGATGGAGAGGCGGGCTGCCTCCTTTCTCACTGCCGCATACGCCGCTTCAGGCGAAGGTAATGGATCTTGCCTTAAAATCTCCCTCTTGATCTGATTATGGTCTTGATCTATGGCATTTAAGAACTAAAATAACTTTTATTCTTGACAAATCTGATTATATCCCGATTCTGAGGTCATCGGATTTGGCTCTCTCCGATCAATCTCGCCCTAAACTCCCTATAAGGTAATCCAAAAGTTTTCAAGCGTTTGTCCATTCTGTTTCATACGATTGATCTTTGTGTGGAGGTCAAAGGTCTGTAGTTTGTCTTTACCACTGCTATAAGTTTTATCTAGAGTTTTCCATAGAGCTCTAGTAGTGGGAAATTCGGTTAGTTTTCTTGCTAACTATGGCTCAATATTTTGAATGAGCCATGAGAAAACAACTAAATCGTCTTGTTCCCATTTATCATAGCTCTCATCTTCGAGTTTTGGTGGGGTTGGAAACCCCGTAAGATGTCTCAAAAGGGATTTTGACTTGCCTCCTATTGCTACCTTGATCATGCGTACCCATAGGGCGTAATTCTGGTTGTTGAGTTTGATATTAATGTTGAGGTTATCTGACAAATTCTGTTTTGAATTTTGGCTATGTTGGCTATTTGGATAGACAAGATGTCTTCAGGTTGTTTTATGTTGCCGTCTCCGGACTTGGTAGCCAAAGCTCCGAACATGGTGGTAGGGTTTGGTTTTTCAGGTAAGATGGTAGATGATGAAGCTGCAAATTATGATTTGAGAACCATAACCTGCTATGTTACCATGATCGAATTGCTAAATGAATAGATAAAGATTGAATTGTCTGTATTTGTTATGTATTGATTTGTGAAAAATACTACTTTATATAGCAATTTGTACATCAGTAATAACGCAAGTTATTTATAGTAATTGGAAGCTAATTATTGTAATAAATTTCCCCTGTAATCAGTATCATGGATTGTGGGATATGATGAATATTGATTCTGATAACCCTAACCCAAATGATAAAAAATAATATAAAGATACTATTACATGTTATGCATGTGGAGAAATAGGTCATTTATCTACTAAATGTCCTAATATACATACAAGAGAATCAAGGTTAGTAGAAAGTATTAATTTAGACCTACTAGCAATAACTAAAGAAGTTAGTGATACAGAAACTATATACTCAATTGTAAGTGAGAAGAATATACTTCTGAAGAGGATGCTAATGATAATGAACCATTAGACTTATTAGATGTAATGGAAAGATATAAAAATATAAATATAGACTTTATGGATAGAACTAAATGTACAGAACATACATGAAATTATAGAAAAGGAAATGACGATAAAGAATGTTATAAATGTCATTTATACCCAGTTATAGAATTAAGAGCTCAATGTTATAAATGTTATATAGAAATATGTAAATATTGTTGGGAAGAAGACAATAATTTAGAATGGCCAACATCAGTAACAGAATCTAAAAATACTTATGTTTTTAAAGATGCTTTAGAGCAGAAAAATTGGAGAGAAAGATTTAGACTAATGGAAGAAAGGATTTCTAATTTAGAAGAAAGAATAAGTATACTAGAAGAAGAAAAATTAGAAACAATTATACAGGAAAAAAGTCAGAAACATATAATAGATTTATTAGAAATTGATATAAACGATGAAATTTTACTAGACTTATATGAGAAAAGGTTTAATTATCATAGAATTAACAGAAAGCCTTATAAAACACCATACACAAGTTATACTATTGAAATAACCTGTAAAATACAAGATTTAATTATAAAAGGATTAGCACTAATAAACTCTGGGTGTTCATCATAAAAAATAGATGATAAACTAATTCCTTCAAAATACAAACATAATTTAAATAGACCTACTATTTGAAGACAAATGGATGGTAGTATAACTATATGTTCACAACACATACCAGAAATTATAATAGAAATGATAGATATAAATGGAGATACATTAGTTACTACCATAACTAATATTCCAATTAGAAATTTATATCAATTAGGATACTTAGCCATTTTAGGATTAGACTATCTTTTACATGATAATCGAATGGCAATAATAACTAAAGATTATATAAGTTTTAGTTTCAATACTTTTTCTATACCAATTGCTCCTAAAACTTTTTCTCACGGGGATGAGGGGCAAAGAGAGAAACTAAAACAAAAAAAAATATATAGACTATTTAGAAGATACAGAATTTCACATAATAGAATATGATTATATATATTCTAATCAATTAAATAATATAATTTTAGACGATGACATTTTACAATATCAATATCGACTTGAAAAATTAGAAATAATATGAGAAAATCCTCGGAATAGAAATCCAACAGAATATAAATTAGAAATTATAAACCCTGATATAACTATAAGAGCAAAGGCAATACTTGCTAATAATCAAGAGTTAGAATGGTATAAAGAAGCTCTAGAAGAACTTATAAGAAATAAATTTATTAGACGATCAGAATCAAGGCATAGATCACCCAGTTTCTTTGTTAATAATAATGTAGAAAAGAAACGAGGGAAGCCTAGAATGGTAATAAATTATAAACAATTAAATGATAATACTGAAGATAATGGATATAATATACCTAACAAAGAAATGCTAATAAATAAAATACAAGGATAAAAATTTATGAGTAAATTTGATCTTAAATCAGGATACTATCAGATTAGAATGCGTAAAGACTCTATAGAATGGACTGCATTTATTTGTCTAAATCCCATAGGACATTGGGAATGGCTAGTAATGCCATTAAGACTTAAAAATGTGCCTGCAGTTTTCTTGAAAAGAATGGATAGAATTTTTGAAAACTATTCAGAATTCACTGCAGTATATATAGATGACATACTTGTTTTTAGTAAAACTGCTAAAGATCATAATAGACATCTTAGATAAGTTTTTAAGAAATTTGAAGATAATGGACTTATAATATCTAAGAAAAAGATAGAATTGGGAAATACTAAGATAAATTTTTTAGGAGTAGTAATTAGAAATGAGCAAATAGAATTACAACCACATAACGAATAAGATTTTAGAAATTCCTGAGACTATAAAAGAAAAGAAACAATTACAACAAATACTAGGTTTGTTGAATTATGCTAGACCTTTTATAAAAGACTTATCGAAATATTTAAAACCTTTATACCTAAAAACCAGTAGAGAAGTATTAGGTCCTTAAAATATTTTAAGCCTTTAAATTTGTAATTAATGCTTTTAAATATTTTTTACAGTCCTGAATATTTATTTAGGGCCCTAAATATTTATTTTTTTATAAGGAGAGCTCCCATTTGAAGATCATAGGATAGTCAAAAATTATGTGATTCAAGGATTAAATCCCGAAAAGCCATCATCATCGAACGCGCAAGCTGGTATAAAATCTTGTGCTCACAGCTGCACCTCGTGTGATCACTGCTGGTTATATAGCTAGTATGATGATACGAAATGGAGCGGAGGGATTGAGAAAATACTTGACCGGTGCGGTTAGTGACTTCTTTGTCCTCGATCGGTGATGACATGGGCCTTCCTTTCGGGTATCGTGCCCCATGGGATTATCCCTTTCTATCTTCGAATCCCTTGGTGGTTGATGACTCTTACGGGCGGGTCGACCATTTCTTTCTGTTGTGTCCCTTTAATAATCAGTAATAGTTTCTTCCTTCGATTGCGGTCATTGTCTGCCCCTTGTCAGTTGACTTTCGGTTGATTTTGGTCATTGGAACTACTGGGGTAGGGTGTTGAATCCATTTCGAAAGGTGACCCCTTTGGGATAACCATTTCTTTCTTTTGTTATATTTCCTTGGTAGGATGTTGACTTGCTTCCTGTGATAAATCAGAGAAATGTATAATGTTAATACATTTTATTATGCATGTTTTAATTACTTGATTGAGTTTACGTGTAGAAAAATTTTTTGTCCCTTAAATAAAAAA
>CATIWQ010021486.1:0-26466 GCA_949673415.1 Euphorbia schlechtendalii | reverse complement strand
AACTTCACCGATCTTTGACAGCTTCGATCCTAAGCCAAATCTTTAAGTTCCACGCATCTTTTTGCACCTTTTTCACTCTTTTTTCATAGAATTCTACTTTAGATCATTTTACTCCCAAGATTTACCTAGTATCTGCATTTGAATCAAAAACAACTATATACGACGTGAAATCTTTTATATGAAGTACAAAAATGACTTAATTCATAGTGTTTAATGTGTAAAATTAATATGATATTAAGTGTAACTATAAACTTATCAATACTTCCTTTGCTCTAGCCTTCCGAAGTGCCTCCAACCTAAATAGACAAGCCTTGTATTCGCCACCATTGTTTGTTACTAGGAACTCCAATTATTTGGAAAGAGGTATGACTTCATTTTGTGGGGTAATCAAGACAACACCTAGGCCGGCTCCATTTCTGTTCATTGCGCCGTCAAAGAACGTTTTCCACTCTTTAAGGGCGTCCTCTACCAATGCTAGTTGCTCATTTGAGAATTCTAAGTTTTCAACGTAATCAGAGTCCAAGGGTTGATTGGCCAAAAATTCGGTGATAACTCATCCCTTAATGACTTTCTTGATCACATATTCAATGTCAGATTCAGATAATAGCAATAACCATCTTGAGAGTTTTCTAGCAAGTGTTGGTAATTAGCATAAGTATTTCATTGGGTCGATCTTTGCAACAACTTTTATTTGATAAGATTGGAAGTAGTAGTGTAGTTTCTTCATTAACCAAACCATCGTCATACAGATTTTCTCTACCAAAGTGTAGCAGGACTCATATTCGAGTAGTTTCTTACTCAAGTAGTAGACTGCATGCTCACTCTTATCTTCATGTTCTTGCACCAGCATAGCTCTAATCTATGATTCCTCAATCGCTATGATTTGGGGTTTACCAGGTTCTAGTGGGCGAAGGATGGGTGGGTTTAACAAATATTATTTGAATTTGTCAAACATTACCTGACATTAGTCATTCCAAACCACTAGTTGGTCTTGACGTAGCAGTTTGAAAATTGGTTCGCAGATGGTGGTGAGTTTGGCGATGAATCTGCTTACCAACTATTGGGATCCTAGAAATGATCGGACTTCTTTCCCTATTTTTGGTGTGGGTATTTGCCTGATGGCTTTGCTTTTATCAAGATCCATTTCAATTCTTTTTTGGCTAACAATGTGCCCTAGAAGTTTCCTTGAAGTTAGCCCAAATATGCACTTTTCAGGTTTAAGCTAGGATTGACTTCTCGATCCTGGTGAGAAATTTGTCTAAGATAGCTAGATGTTCCTCTCTGCTATTGGATTTGATGAGTGTATCATCAACATAAACTTCTACCTCTTATGGATCATGTCATGAAGAAGGGTTGTGGTTTTTCAAACCAATGGCATTACCTTGTAGCAGTATATGCCCCACTCCGTGATGAAAGCTGTCTTGATTTTATCCATTATAGCCATCAGTATCAGATTATACCCTGAAAAACCATCCATGAAGGAGTACATAGTGGCCCTTGCTGCGTTGTTGATCGGAACATCTATATGGGGTAAGGGGAAATCGTCCTTTGGGGAGGCTTTATTCAGATCCTTGAAATCCACACAAACTCTGACCTTGCCATCCTCATTTACCACTAGGACGATGTTGGCTAGCCATGTCGGGTACTCAACCACTACCAAGAACTTATCTTCAATTTACTTTGCTAGTTCAGCCTTAACCTTCTCTGCCCAATCAGGCGTTAAGCGACGCAGTTTCTATTTTACCAGTTTAATCAGAGGGTTAGTTGGAATATGGTGTTCCACGATCTGTTTGTCAACTCTGGGCATGTTTTCATATGACCAAGCAAACGCTACCATGTGACGTTTAAGTACTTTTGTGATCTCTCTTTTTTCTTCAGGATTCAAATCATTGGAAATTGTCACCATTTTTTGTGACTCATTTGTACCCAAGTTAATTTCATTTAATGATGCGTCATGAATGTTAAAGACATTATGCGTATGATCATATGAATGCATGGTGCCATCAGGAAGAACATCAAACAAGTAAGTAAAATTATCATATTTCATTGAATTAGCTTCGTAGGTGAAATTGTCAAAACATCTGAAATGTTCAAGATTACATCATCATTATTATCATCCTCCACATGTGGAGGGCCTTCACTTGCATCAGTAGGTGTGTCAAGATTTGGTTCAACTTCGAGGGTGGCCTGTGCTAGCTTTTCCGTGAGGAGTCTAACGGTGCTTGATAGATCCCAGTCTTTCATGTCACCCTTCTTCTTTATCAGTTCATTGACAACCTTTGTGAATGCTGCTACCTCATCTCTAGTGCTCCACTTCTCTCAGGTTCTGTTGATTCATCCTCAGTTAGGGTTACCTCCATGGCCAGGATTAGTTCTTCTAGTATAGGCTCTTTCGGGTGTTCAATCAGCTTACCAGTCGTGAAGTCAAAAACATCATTAAAGATCTCAAGCCCTTTGACTTCTTCTCCTTTCAAGATTGACGGCTCCGGCTCCCCCAGATATCCCTTACTACCTTCGGCCTCGCAGATGCTAACCATGTTGCAGAATAAGGTTTGCTTATGCTTGTACATTTTCCTGTTTAGGGAAAATCCCAAACCTAGCCTAGACGCTAGAACGGGGTCAATAGCTTTGATGAGTCCCTGATGGTGTTTTCCCAGACCTCTTCTAGGGATGAAACCCTGTTTCTTCATTTGAGCTTTCAAACTTCTAGGGAAAAAACGATACCCCTTTGGAGTCCTACGCTCCTTGTTCTTTCCTTCAGTTGCCATTGCCACCCTTAGCCCTTGCATTGCTCTTTCCTCGAATGTGGCTGCCGCCATTACTGATTCCTCATCTGCCTCAATTATTATCGGCCTCCCATTGTGGAGAAGCTTTATCTTCTGATGTAGAGTGGAAGGGATCGCTCCTATTGCATAGATCCATGGCTTGCCCAAGAGTAGCGAGTAAGTTACCGGGATGTCTAGTATAGTGAACTTTACATTGAAGGTCACTCCCACTGCAGTGACCTCTACTTTGAAACTACCGACTACCCCTCTCTTTGAATCATCGTAGGCTCAAATCACCATGTTTGACTTGGCCAACATACCCTCCCTTAGCCCTAAATTAGTTAAGACCTTCAGTAGATATAAATTAAGGGCCGACCCGTCATCGACCATCACACATAGTATCGCCCGATCAAAAATTAGAACCTTGATAAATAGGGCCCTATTGTGCAACCCTAATTCTTGTGGCAGTTCAAATTGATTAAAGGTTATGGGTGGAATTTGACGGGGAGCGATTCCTTCCCCAATGGCAGTGCGCATCTCAATTACAGAGGTTGTAGGTGTAGCGGGCCTTTCCATCAGCCTCTTGACCAAGCCCATCCTGTGTTTTTGGGATATCTCAAGCAACCTCCATATGTTGTACTTTGCCTAAGTCCCCTTTAGTTGGTTCACTAAGGGGTCCACATCCAGCATGTCCTCATCCACCTTCGAGGGTAGAGGTGGTTCAAGTTGTTCCCTCATGATTTCCTCAAGCCTGGAGTCATTAAGCTATACCACTTCCTTCCTTAGGAAAACCCGACCACTCCAGGTAACTCTCAACACTCCATCCTCTATCACCCTTATTTTCGCAGAATTCACCCAGGGGTACTGATCATATCCGTCTTCAGGTTGGCTACATTATCTCTTCAATTTATAGGAATCCAAGTTAATGAGCTTCTTCCCATTCCGGATGGCCTCCCCTTCAACCGAGGTTCCTTCTTCAGTCTTCCTTTTCCTCCTTGATTTGAGGACATATGCATCAAGGTCGATGGGTACCCTTACTAGCATCTTCCTAGATTTTGCTTCTACCATGTCCCCTCAGGATTCAGCCCTCTCCATGGAGAACACCTCTGCTAGTGGATCCTCTTCCATGCCTTCCCCTTCATCAGTCACTATATTTACTCCTAGGTTGGGTCGAGATAGCATTGCTAGCACAGAATTAGCAGGTTTCCCTAACTCCACCGCAAGTGCACTGCGATGTCAGATGGTTATTTCCCTATTAAGATGATGAGTGTGATATGATAGCTCATTAAAATTAGGGATTACCAGCCTAGATAGGTGGTAGTGTTACCAGTCTCGGGATCCCTCTATCATCAACTATACCCCTACAAGTTCAATTGGTGAGTGACTCCCCTACATTTGTTTACAAGTGAGCAGATCTCGCATGCTTTGCTTTGGTGGCTCTAGAAATGCAAATTCTATTTGGATCTCTTCAGCAATATAGTTCCAAGTACTCTTTGTGTGTTCTGATTGCATATCGTACCACTGGCTCGCCACCCCTAATAATGTGCATGGGAAAAGTGTGGCTATCATATCTTATGAAAGATCCTGTGCTTGATACAGGGTATAAAATTTAGATAAATGGTTTGACGGCATGTCATTCCCATCGAAAATGAACATTCTAGCCAAATTGAAATTGACCCTTGGGACTTCCTCCCTCTCCCTAACTCCCCAATTACTCGACTGAGACTTGAGAATCTCCATTACATCATCCAAGTCCATCCCTGACTCGATTACCATCACATACCGATCTTCCCTACTGGTTGGTGTTTCTCCTAATAGATCCCTCCCTACGCGAAGCTACGCAGGTTTCTGGCCAGTAAATATAGGCAATCCAACAAGGTTGACCTTTAATCTCACCTCCGCTCCCTCAGCAGCCTGATTCTTTCTCCAACATCCTCAATACATGCTCAGGATCTCTTCCTCCTCCAACTACCATCACGAACTCCCCCAAGCCATCAGAGATGCATTTCAGCACCTTCTCCTCCCTTATCCCAGAGTTAATCATTCCAACATTGGCCTCAAAATTTGACAGAGGGTTGGTCTTAGTGCTTGATTTAACCGTGAGTTCATGAATGATCTTATCATCTACCAGTTTCTGGATAGCCCTCAGCAGTTCTTTACAGTTGTTCGGGGCAGTACCTCGTAGCTACATGATAGTGGCAGTAGCTTTTTTTATCTTCAGGCTTAGGAGGAACATGCTTTTTCAGGCTCTCCATCAGTTTGAGTTCTCGCAATTTGGTGAATGATAACCCAAGGTTAGCAGTGTATGGTGAGATGCCATGATGCTCCTCTTTTGGTAACCTGACTGTGGCTACCTTCTCCTCTTGCACTAGTTGAACTGCTGGCTATTTTGCTTTCACATACACCGGGTTGGAGTCGTTCTTCTTGTAATAATGTTTAGTAGCTTGTTGTCCCATCTCCTCCTCCATAGCGCATACCGTTCTATCTTTTCAGCTCGACCAAATACCTCTTGGTAACTGTGGAAGGTTTCAGACCCAAGTCTCTTCCGATAAGAAGGCAGTGCACCATCCAGGAGTTTCACAATCATTTCAGGTAAGGTCAAGCGAGATTGTAACCTGACTTATGTAGCCATCCATCTTTCAAAGTAAGGCTTGAAGCTTTCCCCCTGCTTTTGCCTTACAGCCTCCAAGTTCTGCATTATTATGACCATTAAGGTGTTGAAGCCATAATGATCCACCATTGCTTGGGACAGACATCCCCATTCATAAGCTATATCCATTAGGAGGTGACTATACCATTAGTTCACATGGCTCCTAAGTGTGACAATGAACAGCTTGGCCGTCATGCAGTCGTGTATTTTTAGGGCCCTCATTACATTTTGATAATGTCCAATATGAGCATGAGGGTCTGTATTGCCTGTGTAATTCTTGAATTGGGGCATAGCAAAAGTTGGAGGCAAAGTATCCTCGTCTCTAGCTGTTGACTGTGTTAGAATTGCACCCATCTGCCCCTGTGCAATGTGTCCACTGTGGGTAGCTAATAACTGTTGTTATAGTTCAGCAATTCCTGGTTGCTGGAGGATATTGTTTGGAGTCCCCAAAAAACCACCATATTGCATCCCTAGGTTGTACTATCCCTGACGCTAGAACATCTAAGGCATCGTAGGTTGAGCAAACGGGATGTAATTAGAGGAGGGCCTAAATTCTGGCGGCCCCACCGCTTTAGGTACAAATGAAGTTTATCCCGGCTGCCCCAGGAAGAACTGGCCACCAACTTGTGGATGAGAAGTGAAATCATACATTGTTTGGCCAACCTGTGGCTGACCCTATCCCGACCCGAACTAATAGGAACTTGGAAATACAATAGCAGAAGAGGATGGTCCCCATGGTAGGACCATACCACTGACATTCAAGTTAGGTACCACATCATTTGCCCTTTGCTCGGGTTATCCTGTCTTGGTGTGATGGTTGATGATCGACGCAAACTTACCATTGTTAGCGAAAGAATTCATTGCTGTAGCAATCTCGGCGCTCATTGATGATTGGTTCACCTGTGGGTTCTGCCCCGCCCCCAGATTCTATTCCTCTACCACATTCTCCTCTTCTTAGTTAAACATATTACTGAAATTGTGTGGAATGCGTTGTTCTGAATCCGAACAAGAGCTTTCACAAGAGTCTGTGTACGGAATTTCCTCCTGATGAGTTGTGATTGGAGAAAGGTGGATCAATCAGTGAGAAGCCCTATTCCAAGCCCTTTGGTAGACAAGCTTTTTCCTAGATGAAATACACAAAGAGATCATTAGGGAATGCATGTTAAGCCATGATGCATGATTGATGCATGAAATGTTAATGTCATGGCTGCGTATACAATGGGTTAATGTGCCATGATGTGAGATAAAAATCAAATAGAGCAAAATCGTTAGTCCAAGTGATAAGAATGGATGAATGAAAATCCAGTGGATTTGAGATTGACAATATGTACATGGGACAGTGTGAAAGGGAATGATGTGATGAAGTGACCTAATTACCCATGTAGTGATAGGTCAAAAGTTCAAGAACTGGTGTTGTGGCTAGATCAATTATTTTCAAGTAAGTAGTGTGACATACCCTAATGAAAAGTGGTTCAAACACATATGAAAATGACTACCATGTGTAGCACTTAGATGAATGTTTTAGTTCTATTGCCCCATCAAGATAAGGTCTTCGATGTTAGTGGACATCATTATAAAAGGTATGTAGTGATGCATGGGTCATTACACTTCACGAGCAGGTATTTCAAGTGAGTAGTAAGGTTCTCGAGGTAAGTTTACCCAATGTGGGCTTGGGTTAGGGGATCAATCGAGATATCCTTTAATATGGTTTGTGTTCATGTTTGCCTCGTGTAGGCTTTCGGTATGTATAATTGCCCCTAAAGGGCTAGAAATCGGATGCCAAATGGGCATCGCGCAAAAATTTGGGTAGGTTTATCTTTGGAGTCAGACATCAAGTGGACGTCACACTGAAAAATGGGTAAGTGATACTACATAACTCTATTTGGTTTCATGCTGTCCTACGGTGACACTATCTCGAGTGTCGTCTATATCCTAAGTGTGATGAGAACATCTATGGTTTTGCAATACTTCAATGAGTGTGTGCATTCAAGTGTATGCATTAAGATTCTTGGTTAGCATGGTACATTTGTACAATGCATGATGAGTCCAAAAACGATAAACACATAGCACATAATGTCCAAATTCAAACCATACAACTCCCGCACGTACGGTTTTTAGCTAGTCTCTACCCTAGGTTTGGTTCATCTTAGTATCACAAGGATACTAAGGAGCGCACCTACAAGAAAATATAATCCATGGTCGTTTGTTGGGTAACACCCTAGGGGAAATGCCTACGGCTTATTTACATGAGGCTTATAAATGGGTTGTTGATGTAGAAGGTTCTTATTGCAATAAAATACACTCCAAGCCTCTCTCTAAATGGGTTCTAATGAGGGAGGTACGTGCGATATGGCAACAAGTGCTCCACCCGCTGAAGTACTATATTTTCTCAGGGAGGCAGATTAATACAAGAGAAAGCTTCGAGGTAATAGTACCTTAGACTTACAGGCTAATCCCTTCTATTGCAATGTGAATTTATGAATATCTCATAATTAAGAGAAAATAGAATAATGTGATTGTGAGTGGATGACACGGAGCGGTGGGTCGAGAGCTCGTGGAATGAGAGGCACGATCCACAGGGGTGTTTAAATAAATGTAGAAAACTAAATTAATAAATTACAAAACTCGGGGATGCAACCGCCCACCTAATCTATTAATTAAATTTTCTAAAAAATATTTGCAATACCCAAAGGAAAGAATAAATCCCTAGGCATACATCTAACCTGCATCCACAACAGTTAGCACATGGTACATAGTACAACATGAATATTTACATGTATGATCAATTTAATTTTGGTGAGACCCATGTGGCCAAATTAAAATATCGATGGTTTAAAGTTATCATTCTAAATAAAAATGGTTCATTTTTATTTACACGTTTGTTGGTCAATTTTTATTAGTGAAAAATGACCATATAGTAAAGTGTGAGACCTGTTATCCGAGAATAATTTTATTCCCTTCGTGGGGGTATTCTAACATAAATTTCCATTAATAAAGAAATTACAAAAGTAGAAATAAAATTACAACATTTACAATAATGATAAATAAAATAATTCCTAGGTCTACAAATAAGATCAGAAAAAGATGAAGCAGACGATGAGTACGAAATCCGCAATTCTAGGAACTCAAAGGCTTACCCTTTCGGTGTGAATCCACTTCGGCGTATCCGTATGATCCCTGAGAGCGTTCCTCGTTCGTTTTGATTTAAGTTGTGGTTTGAATGGAAAATAAGTGTTTATTTATCTAAAAGATAATCAGAATCCGGTTCTAAATTTGTTTTAGACCTGAGAAAATCTTATGATATTTTCAAAAAAGAAATAATAGAAGAAATAGATGAGAGAGAGTTGATTTGAAAATCAAAAGTTTTGGAAGAAAATATTTTGTAGTTTTTTCCTTTGAAAATTCGATTTTTCTCTGAAATTTCGAGCCCCATTCATTCCAAAAAAGTCTAGAATTTATAAAAATTTGGGACGGGCGTAAGCCTAGCTCGCTGGAGAGTCTAGCGAGGTGCTGGAAATTCCAACCCCTTGCTAGAATTTCCAACGAGGGTCGCTGGAGATTCCAGTGACCCTCACTGGAGTTTCCAGCGAGGGTGTTGGAAATTCCAGCTGTGAACATGGGATTTTTATTTTCGACTCGCGAGTTCGATGATGAAGCTATAATTTTATCCTTGTTAGCTTTTCACATTTTTGCAGGGTCCCGAAATCATCCAGAAATCATCTGCCTTATTTCTTTGGGCCTCATTTTCCTTTAGAAAGCCCAAACCAAGAAAAAGCCCACTGCATTGTCGATATCGGTAACGATATCTATAAATATCGTTAACGATATCAATAGATATTGTTAATGATATTAATAGATATCGTTAATGATAACTCTCGTTATCATTAATGATATCGAGTTTGCAGATAGTCAAAAATGGCAGGCCTCGCATTATTCAACAAAAAATCAACTCTCACCCATATCTCCGGACTTTTTCCATCCTACAGCCTGTAAACATGCTGCCAACCCACATGGGGGGAGAAAATGATGGAAAGTGACAAAATAGGTGGGTGGAAGTGATGACTTTTGGATTGAAGGGAGTCCACAAAAAGAAAAGTTTCAGCGACAAAGAGGGGGGATGAAATTCAGAACAGAAGGGGGATTCTTTCCAATGAAGGAAGAGCTAGGAAATGCTAGCAAAAACCACCATAAAGAAATCCCAAAAAACATAAACCAAAATTCAAAGTTATAGATTTTAGAGCACTTCTAAGATCTAAATCCAAGGGAAGAAGTAATTCTTGTTCTTCCCTTTCTCATTTTACATATCATATTTAGGAAGCATTGCCTTCCCTCAAAAAGGAGACCTTTAATCTCCATTTCCGTCAAAAGACACAAAATCGAACCAAAGAAACAAGGAGAGCTTCCTAGAGGACTTCATAGATCTTGAAGAATGTGGATTCATGACTACGGAGTAAGCCTCTGAGTTCCTAGAGTTTGTACTTATGTTTATATACTTTTATTTTTGAAGTTTCGTTTTGTTTTCGATTTTTTCCATTTTTGCGGACCATTCTATTTTCTGCAATTTTCAGTATTATCTTAAATATTTTTTGTTATTTTCTTTATACTAATATATTCTACACATCTTGAGCTTTTCGGAATGATAAAAATCATCAAAATCCGTTAAGTATAGCAAAAGTTATGATTATTTGAAGTTGGATGATTTTTTTTGCTATTTTCTGCTATTTTTGCATGTTTACTGCAGGTCTGGAGAATCGATACCGTTAACGATATCAACCGATACTGTTAACAATATCACCCGACACCGTTAATGATATCGAGCTGGTAGAATGCAATTTTGTTTTGTTTCGCTCTGTTTCGAACCGTTTTAGCCTGGAATGACACGCTGAGACCATCCTGAGTCTGGAAATATATCATTGGGGGTAACAAACCTCTAATTTGTAATTATTTAGGATTTATAAGTGATTTATTAATGTGTTAATAAGTTAATTAAAGTTTTGAGTAGCAACAGAAATGTTCCAGGCCGTTCATATCGATATCGCCTATCATAGGGAAGTCGATAATGATATGAATGACGTCGTCACCGTTGTTAACCCAAACGATGACTATGTTATGCATGTTCGACCTAGATTTAAGTCTCTAAATGTTGTTTTAGGCTTCCCCCACGAAGGGAATAAAACGTATTCCTGGATAACAGTCCTCACCACTTTGCCATGCGGTCATTTTCACTAATAAAACCGACCAACATAAGTGTATAAAAATGAACCATTTTTATTCCAAATAACAACTTTGAACCATCGATGTTTTAATCAGGCCACACGGGCCTCGCTAAAATCAAAATTGAACGTACGTGCTATATCTTGTGCTAACCTTTGTGGATGCAGGTTAGATGTATGCCTAAGATTTATTTTCCTTCAGGTATTGTATATATTTGTACGGAAATTGTAATTCATAGATTAGGCGGGTGGTTACATCCCCCGAGTTTTGTAATTATTAATTTACTAATCCGCCTTTGCTTAATGCTTGATGTAATTTATTTACCGTTTTATGCATGCACGATGAATATAAACTAAAAATGTCTAGTTTAGTTCGAATATTATAAACATGGTTTCTCACTCAGTTTAATTTAACTCAAATTACAACGAAATAGATAACTCATCCCGGACCTGAATCTCTGAACTATGGTATCGCTTAGGCTTAAAGGATCTAGGCTGTACCAAAATTTCCCGGAAGAGTTAATCCGGGTGGCGACTCTGAGTACCATAGGTTTGAGATTTTGACCTCGAGTCTATTAAACTTGAAAACCACACTTTTTCAAGCAAAACACTCTTTTGCAACAGGCTTCTTTAGAAGCCCAAATCAATGTTTTCGAAAATCTCATGGGGCAGCGCCTAGCGGTGTTCGCGCGAGACCTCCGAGAACATCGTCCGCTCACAGTGGCGACTCCGCTGGGGATATCTTTTTTAAACTTAAAAGTTTATAAGATTTTTGGATGAGTATTGAAAAGTCGTCAAATGAGTTAACCCACATTTAAAATATCGAACAAAGCATATGCATTAGATGGATTAGCCATTAAGGTTAGGTTGCCCCATTTGACCGAGAAGCTTGCGAAAGTATACTTCGTGACCCCCTAGTGATCGAAGAAACTTAGCGAGTGGATCACTTGTTGCCACACCGCATGGAATCTCTTGAAAAAGGGGAGAAGTGTATCATAGTGCAACAAGAACCTTATACATCAACAACCATGACCGAGCTCATATAAGGAAACCGTAGACACTTTCCCTAGGTTTACCAAAACAAATGCATCTTTTTATGCAGGTTCACTCCTTAATGCTTCACAGGATTAAGATGATCCAAACTTAGGATAGAGACTAGCCAAAAACCCTACACGTAGAAGTATATGGTTGGAAGTTTGGACGTTGCATGCTATGTGCTTTTGAATTATTGCTAAACAAATGTCATACTGACCACAAATTTTTGTGCAGACACTTGAATGCACACACTCATATCACACATACCGAAAGCCCAAACAGGGTAAATGCCCACCCATTTCAAAATGGCACTTACTGAACATTCATACCTCTATCCACTTAGATTCATGGAATTCTAAGCCTAGGGTATGACACATTGTTCTACCCGAACTCGAACCTAGAATTAGAGACGCGATGAGACAGTGTCACCTAAGATTAGGGTCACCCATGCTTGTATTCTCACACATGAATCTCTTGGAACACCTCACTCCCAAAAACATAGGGCATAACACATTGTTTTACCTGAACTTGAACTCTCAAAATTCAAAAGTGTATTATCACTTGGATGATATGCGACCATATATCATTTTTTCAGTTTGTTTGTTTCAAAAGGATTGGTAAACTTACCACCTTGCTTGCCAAAACGGCATTTGATTACTCAGTACCTCACAGGGTATGATGCAATGTTTTTACCCGAACTCAAACTCACCAACAGTAATCCTTAGCGATGAGCTCTCAAAATTTGAAAGTGTATTGGCACTTGGGTAATACACGACCATTAGTCATTTTCTTCGGTTTGTTTGTTTCAAAAGAATTGGCAAACACATACTTGCATCTCCAAGATGCAATGCCTAGTACTACTTGAGTAATAGGTAAACTTCGCTGTTTTGTTTCAAAAGGATTGGCAAAACACGAGACACATCTCAATCATAAGCCTATTACCACACAGGTATTATGGCAACCCTCCTTTTTTGTTTCAAATAGATTGGCAAAACACGAGTCACATCTCAACCACAAGCCTATTACCACATGGGTAATATGGCAATCCACCTATTTTGTTTCAAATGGATTGGCAAGACACGTGTCATTGTAACCTCAAGCCCTCACCACACGGGTCAGGTCTTATTATCATTTGAATTATGTCTTTATTACTAATGACTAACCCTGTTTGTTTCAAATGGATTGACAAACATGAGTTTTATCACATCATAGCGTGCTAACCCTTGTGAATGCAGCCATAACATTAAACATCTCATTCTTGCATCATGAGTCATGTTATGAATCTTACATGCACATCTAACCCTCTGCTTATATATCTTAGCTAGGAAGAGGCTTGCTCACCACCGGGTCCACGTTTCTCCAATTATGGCCAATCTGGAGGGGGTTCCATACATTGACTCAAGTGAGGACTCGGGTTCAGACTCAGATTCAGTTCTACGCACTGTTATGGCCAATCAACAAGAAGGAGGTGTGAGGAAAGATCACCCTATCCTTATGAGATAAAATTCTCAGCAGTAGTCAGTGAGAGCCGAGATTGCAGCTACCTTAAATGCCTTTGCCAATAGTGAACAGCTAGTGTCGCTCATTCGCCTACATGTTGAGAGGGCCCGGAACGCAGCGTCCAACCCAGAGGTCACCCCTTACAACGCTAATCCAACAAGGGGACCTCCCACCTCACACATGGTGACCCCAACTAGCTTTCATCAATCCGGTGAAGGACAAAGTCAGCTGAACCAGGCTCCAATTGGGCAGCCAGGATATAACTTCTCCAACCCTTCCCAATACTTCCAAGGGCAGCCTGTCTAGCCAACATTCGCATTAAAGCCTTTTTATCAAGGAATGACCTAACAGCCTATTCCCAATTGGAGTACATCAATGGCCACACAGTTCCAGGTGCCTCAACTGCCCCAAGGGCAATATGGATCTTATCCAAGCACAAGGGATTCCATCCTCCAACAACCAAGAATGGCAGAATTATGGCGACAATTCTTGGCCACTCACGGTGGTCATCTCATGAATTCATACTCAGTGCAACCAATAATCGGGGATGAAGACATCTTACCCCCGAACTTCGCAATGCCGCAGTTTGAGAAGTATGTAGGATCTGGCGACCCGTGCTCTCACTTGATGCATTATCAGGTAATGATGAGAGCATTAGGGATCACCGAACGGATGATGGCAAAGCTCTTTATCATCACCTTGGGCCACCCAGTCAATGAATGGTACAGTCACCTCCCATTAGATGTAGCTACTGATTGGAATAGCCTCGATCAAGCCATGACGGGACATTACGGTTTCAACTCTCAAATGGAAACCACGATGCAACATCTAAAAGCTATAAGGCAGGAACGAGGTGAGAACTTCAAATCCTACTATACATGATGGATAGCCACACAGGTTAGGCTTCGGGCTTGCTTAACTCTACCAGAAATGATAACCAAGCTTATAGACGGTGCACTGCCATCATACAGGAACAAATTTGGATCAAACATCTTCTCGAGCTATCAAGAAGTGTTTGAGAAGGCAGATAGGATGGAGCACTTCGAATCCCTGAAGCACTTTGAATCGAAGGTCACTAGAATAACACATGTTTGATTATGTAATAATTTAACACTTAACTACTTTGCCCATGGGGCTTTTGAATTTTCAATTGAACTTTGTTTGCTTGGTTGATATTCTATCAATGACATCACGCATTCTCATAAGCATATACATATTGTCTTTAGCACATATGACACGTCATTTCATGAAATTAATTTGGGTATAAATGGATCTCTCACAATAAATTCAAATGATTTGACTCTTGAGAGGAAGTGAGAGATAAATACATGTACTTAGACAACGCGTGATAGCAATTGCTTCATCATACAAAGATGAAAGATCTCCAAACACGAAACTTCCACTGAATCATGCAAATATCAAAAGGATCGAAGTTAGAATAAGACCAAGCAGGAGTTGGATCATTGAGCACGTTAACAACTCCATCACCATCATTCATAAGACCAAACAACCAGCGCAATGCTACAAAGAAGGAGCTGAATCGTTGAACACATCAACAGCTCCACCACACAGCTTGCTACTATTTATGGGGCAATCACCGCACTATCAAAGGAAACACCAACGATCAAGACTCATCATCACATACACCTCAAGCTAGCAAAGCGGTGCGAGCACCAACCAATCGATCAGAAACGTTGAACGAGACCACAACTGAAGTCGTGGATATGGATGGTGATCGATCTACCAAGCCAACCAAGTCTTACACAATTGCTATCACACAAAGGTGAAAGAAATAAATCAATAAAAAGCAATACGAATAAAAATATAAATTTGTAATTAATATGTAATTAACACTCTGTTAGTTCGGCATATTTTAGGGCTTCTTTTCAAAACACAAAAAGATGAGTCTATTGAGTTGAAAACCTGAAAAGGGTGGCTCAGGCAAAACTTAGGACATCGAGAGAACCATATTGGTTAGAAAACTTGAAAAGACTAACCAATGGCAGGAGTCAAATCATTTGAAACATTTATACCCCTGTTAAGTTCGTAAATGAATTGTTATTTTGCTGAATCTTTATGCATATGTTTACTTAGATTGCTTGCATGCCGATGGTAGAATATTGCAAGTAAACATAAAAAAAGAAATAAAGAAAAATGGGTCTGCTGGATTGAAAACCTGAAAGCGTAGTCCAGGTAAAAATTAGGACAAGGTTCGATGGATTGAAAACCCACAAGGGTGATCTATGTAGAAATTAGAACCAACATCAAATTCATCATCTCCTCCTGTGAACGATACGTGTAACACTTCAGATGAACGGCTTCCAAGCGATCATCGTCAAACACACTTCAAGATCAATGACTCATCTAGACTTTCCTTAAAACAGATCTAAGCTTTAAACTCGAATCTGATTCAACAAACCCGTGGTCGTTGCTCTAAGGGAGTCACCCATGGAATCCCTAACAAGACAAACCCTAGTGGCAGTCATGCACCAGTACAAGAAAAGGCTCCTCAATGAATGAGGCCCACGACACCTACAACAGATGAACATACATCATATGATAAATATTGTTGATGCATAAAGTCATTCATACATACAATCACATCATGTCACTTACAGGTCAAGGCAATGCTAAACCAGGGCAACATCATCCTAGTGAACAAGAATCTCCACCTCTACATGAGAACCTACAAACAAGAAGATGGCCCATTCAAGCTTAAAGTCGATTCAAAGCCTACCTAGGTCTCCTTCAAGTAGCATCACAACATCACAAAAGCCTCCTAGAACAACGGAGCGGTCATCGGGACATCCCCGAAATCTCAAAACTCAAATTTCCACCTTTATCATAACCCTTATGTTTTCAATTCTTGATTGAAGGGGTAAAAATTTTTTCTTTCGTCAATCTCAATCAAGGAATTAAAACATATGTCACAAGTATATCTACTAATAAATTTCTTCATTCTTGCAGGTATTCCTTCAACTCACAATGGGCATAAACCGGACTTTCTACAATCCAAATCTTCTTCAGACTTTTTACAGTCATTGGACTTTCTACAATCCACATTCTTTTTTAGACTTTTTATAATCATTGGACTTTTTATAGTCCACATTCCGTTTCTGACTTTTTACAGTCAACGGACTTTCTACAGTCCGCATTCTTTTTCAGACTTATTACAGTCACCGGACCTATTACGGTCCACATTTCCCTGACTTATTACAGTCAACGAACCTATTACGATCCACATTTCCCTAACTTATTACAATCAATGGACCTATTACGATCCACATCTCACTGACTTATTACAGTCAACGGACCTATTACGATCCACATTCCCTGACTTTTTTTAATCATCAGAACTTTTTACAATTCAAAAATCTGACTTTTTATAATCACCCGAACCTTCTACGGTTCAAAATTCCTAACTTTTTACATTCATCCAAACCTTCTACAATTCAAAATCTTGACTTTTTACAGTCATCCAAATTTTTTACAGTTCAAAATCCTAACTTTTTACGACCATCCGAACTTTCTACAATTCAAAATCTTAACTTTTTACAGTCATCCAAACTTTCTACAGTTCAAAATTCTTGAATTTTTACAGTCATCCGAACCTTCTACGGTTCAAAATCCCTAACTTTTTACAGTCATCTGAATTTTCTATGGTTCACACCTTGTCCCGGCCTTATCACAGTCAGTAGATTTCAACGAAGATTCACAGCAGTCAACGTATCATCAAAGGCATGGAGCACACGACTTTCATCCTTTCCCCAGCAGTTCCGAGTGTCACGGTAAACTCATAGGGGGTATAAAATTCAGACCATAATGGTTAACCATCCCACAGCGGATTTCAACGAAGACTCACAGCAGTCGACATATTATCTAAGGCATGGAGCATACGGCTTTCATCCTTTCCCCAGCAGTTCTGAGGGTCACAGTCAACCCAAAGGTCAACTCATAAGGGGCAATCATTGCTAAACGGGCAATTCACAAGGGGCACCAAGAGACTAAATCCCTAACAAATGCTGCACCGAGATGAAAGCTTCTAACCATCATCCCCAAAGAGTACCAACCACGACTGGGTAGGTATTATCTCTAAACCCCACTGCTCTTTCAATCGTGGGATCATACTGATCTCATATCAGCAATGATCCCACGAGGGGCAGCCTGTGAGCATGGGATTTTTATTCTCAACTCGCGAGTTCAATGATGAAGCTATAATTTTTCTCTTGTTAGCTTTTCACATTTTTGCAGGGTCCCGAAATCATCCGAAAATCATCTGCCTTGTTTCTTTGGGCCTCATTTCCCTTTAGAAAGGCCAAACGAAGAAAAAGTCCACTGCATTATTTCTTTAACGATATATATAGATATCATTAATGATATTGATAGATATTGTTAACGATATCTCTCATTATCGTTAACGATATCTCTCATTATCGTTAACGATATCGAGTTTGTAGACAGTAAAAAAAGGTAGGCCTCGCATTATTCAATAAAAAATCAACTCACCCATAACTCTAGATTTTTTCCATCCTACAGCCTGTAAACATGCTACCAACCCACATGGGGGGAGAAAATGATGGAAAGTGACAAAATAGGTGGGTGGAAGTGATGACTTTTGGATTAAGGGAGTCCACAAAAAGAAAAGTTTCAGCCACAAAGAGGGGGGATGAAATTCAGATAGAATGGGGATTCTTTCCAAAGAAGGAAGAGCTAGGAAATGCTAGCAAAAACCATCAAAAAGAAATCCCAAAAAACACAAAAAACACAAACCAAAATTCAAAGTTATAGATTTTAGAGCACTTCTAATATTTAAATCCAAGGGAAGAAGTAACTCTTGTTCTTACCTTTCTCATTTTACATATCATATTCAGGAAGCACTGCCTTCCCTCAAAAAGGAGACCTTTAATCTCCATTTCCGTCAAAAGACACAAAATCGAACCAAAGAAACAAGGAGAGCTTCCCGGAGGACTTCATGGACCTTGAAGAAAGTGGATTCATGACTACGGGGTAAGCCTCTGAGTTCCTAGAGTTTGTGCTTATGTTTATATACTTTTATTTTTGAAGTTTCGTTTTGTTTTCGATTTTTTTCGTTTTTGCGCACCATTCTATTTTTTGCAATTTTCAGTATGATCTTAAATTTGTTTTTTTATTTTCTTTAAATTAACATATTCTACAAATCTTGAGCTTTCTTGAATGATAAAAATCATAAAAATCCATTAAGTATAGCAAAAGTTATGATCATTTGAAGTTGGATTATTGTTTTTTATTGTTTTTGCATGTTTACTACAGGTCTAGAGTATTGATACTGTTAACAATATCAACTGATACTATTAATGATATCAACTGACATAGTAATGATATCGAGCTAGCAGAATGCAATTTTGTTTTGTTTTGCCCCATTTCGAACCGTTTTAGCCCGGAATGACACGCTAAGACCATCCTGAGTCTAGAAATACATCATTGGGGGTAAAAAACCTCTGATTTGTAATTATTTAGGATTTATAAGTGATTTATTAATGTGTTAATACGTTAATTAAAGTTTGGAGTAGCAACGGAAATGTTCCGGGCCGTTCATATCGATATCGCCTTCCACAGGGAAGTCGATAATGATATGAATGATGTCTTCACCGTTGTTAATCCAAACGATGACTATGTTATGCATGTTTGACCTAGATTTAAGTCTCTAAATTTTGTTTTAGGCTTCCCCCATGAAGGGAATAAAACGTGTTTCTGGATAACAGTCCTCACCACTTTGCCATGCGGTCATTTTCACTAATAAAACCGACCAACATACTTGTATAAAAATGAACCATTTTTATTCCAAATAACAACTTTGAACCATCGATGTTTTAATCAGGCCACATGGGCCTCGCTAAAATCAAAATTGAACATACGTGTTATATCTTGTGCTAACCTTTGCGGATGCAGGTTAGATGTATGCCTAAGATTTATTTTGCTTCAGGTATTATATATATTTGTGTGGAAATTGTAATTCATAGATTAGGTGGGTGGTTACATCCCTTGAGTTTTGCAATCATTAATTTACTTTTCCACCTTTACTTAATGCTTAACGTAATTTATTTACCGTTTTATGCATGCGCGATGAATATAAACTAAAAATGTCTAGTTTAGTTCGAATATTATGAACGTGGTTTCTCACTCATAGTGTAATTTAACTCAAATGATGATTAAATAAATAACTCATCCCGGACCTGAATCTCTGAACTATGATATCGCTTAGGCTTAATGGATCTAGGCTGTACCAAAATTTCCCAAAAGAGCTGATCTGGGTGGCGACTCTGAGTACCATAGGCTTGAGATTTTGATCTCGAGTCTATTAAACTTGAAAACCACACTTTTTCAAGCAAAACACTCTTTTCCAACGCGCTTCTTTTGAAGCCCAAATCAATGTTTTCTAAAATCCCACGCCCCATCTCATGGGACCGGCGCCTCGCGGCATCCTCGCGGGACCTCCGAGAACGTCATCCGCTCACCCCAGCCCCTTTGTTGGAATTTCCAATGCTCGCCCGTTCGGCGAGCCCATTTCAGTCCGATTATTATATATTTTTTTTATTTATTTTATTATATATTTTTTCCAAATTGACTTATTAATTAATTAACTTACATCAAATTTTTATTTTTTTCCAAACAAATTAAGTCTTTAACACAACTTGGCGACGAGGAACATTCTCATTCGAAGATTTTCAGATAATCGAAAATTGTGTGATTCGAGGATAAAAATCTCAAAATGCCATCATCATTGAACGCGCGAGCTGGTATATAATCCAGTGCTCACAGCTGCCCCTCGTGTGATAATTGTTGGTTGTATAACCAGTATGATCACACCAAATGAGCGTAGGGATAGAGAGAATACTTGACCGGTGTGGTTGGTGACTTTTTGTTCCCAATTGGTGATAATATAGGCCTTCCTTTCAGGCGTCGTGTTTTATTGGGTCATCCATTTCTTTCTTCGGAGATTATTTGGCGTTTACTACCCCTTGTAGGCGGGTCAACCGTTTCTTTCTGCGACGTCCCTTTAATAATCAACAATCGTTTCTTTCTTTGGCTATGGTCATTCTGTGCCCCTTGTGAGTTAACCTTTGGTTGATTTTATCCATTGGAACTACCAATGTAGGATGCCTAAATTCATTTCAAAAGCGACCCTATTGAGATAACCGTTTTTTCCTTCAGTTGGAAAATGAGACTATTTCTTTCTTCAGCCATCGAGATAATCATTTCCTTCTTCGATTGTGTTTCCTTGGTAGGATGTTGACTTGCTTATTGTGACAAATAAAAAAATGCAATGTTAGTACATTTTATGATGAATGTTTTAATTGTTTGATTGAGTTTATGCGAAGCAAAAAATTTTTGCCCCTTCAATAAAAAATTAAAACATAAGGAAGAAATGAGTTGTATAAGAAATTCAGGGGTGTCCCAAAAACCTCTTCGTTGTTTAGGAGGCTTTTGTAGTGTTGTAATGTTGCAAAACCTAAATAGGCTTGAATTGACTTTAGGCTTGAGTGGGCTATCGTCTTGTTTGTAGGCTCATCATGAGGAGGTGGAGGTTCTTGTTTATCCGGATAGTGTTACCCTAGTTTGGCATCGTCTTTAGCTGTAATAACGTGATGCGTATGTAATGTATGCATGTTGTTATGCATGAACAGTTTTTATCATATGATGTATGTTTGTCTGTTGTAGGTGTTGTGGGTTTCATTCATTAGAGAGCCTTCTCTTGTACCGGTACATGATTACCCCTAGAATTTATCTTGTTAGGGAATCCATGGATGACTTCCTCAAAGCGACGCCCATGGGTTCATTGTAATAGATTCGAGTTCAGAGCTTGGATCTAGTTTGAACCCGGTTTGTGTAGGCGATGATTGCTTGGATGCTATTTTCCTCAAGTGTTGGAGGTATATAATGCCGCGTATTGTTCCGAGGAGGAGATGATGAATTTAATAATTCTTTGGTCCTAAGTTTTTCATAGATCGCCCTTGCGAGTTTTCAATCTATCGAACCTTGTCTTAATTTTACCTAAATAGCCCTTTCAGGTTTTCAATCTAGCAGACTCATTTTTCTTTCTTTTATTTTTGTTTTTTTGGATGTTTACTTGCGACATTCTACCATTGGCATGAAGCAATCAAAATAAAAATAGGCTACGCATAAAGCTTCAGCAAAAATGACAATTCATTGATGAACTTAACAAGGGTATAAATGTTTTCAAATGATTTGACTCCTGCCAACAATTAGGCCTTTCAGGTTTTCTAACCAAATGTGGTTCTCTCGATGTCCCAAGTTTTACCCGAGCCACCCTTTTTCGGTTTTCAACTCAACGGACTATTCTTTTTGTGTTTTGAAAAGAGGTTCTAATTTTTTATCAACTAACAGAGTGTTAATTGACAGGCTAATTACAAATTTATTTTTTGTTTGTACTGCTTTTTATCGAGTTATTTCTTTCACCTATGCGTGATAGCAATTATGCCAGTCTTGATTGATTTGGCTGATAGATCGATTGTTGTCCATGTCCACGACTTCAGCTATTGTTTCGTTCAGCATTTCTGATCGATTGGTTGGTGCTCATGCCTCTTTGCTGGCTTGAGGTGTATGTGATGATGGGTCTTGATTATCAGCGTTTCCTTTTTAGTTCAATTAGTCTCCAATGATAGGTGGTATGTCAGATATCAGATTTGATAGCTTGATTCGTCGATGGTGAATGGTTTTCATTCAATGATATTTCCTCCTCAATGTAAGGATCGGCCCATAAGTGTTGGTGAGCCGTTTGATGGAGTTGTTGACATGTTCAATGGTCTGACTCCTTCTTTGTGTTCTTTGACGTTGTGCCGGTTGTTTGACCTCAACTTGCTTTGTTAGCATTTTGGCCTTATTCTAGATTTGATCATTTTGATCTTTGTTTGACTGATTTAGTAGTCGGTGAACGTTTCGTGCTTGGTGATCCATCTGTCAATCTTCTATCTTTGTAGGATGAAGCAAATGTCTAAGTACATGTGTTTGTCTCACACTTTCTCTCAAGAGTCAAATCATTTAAATTTATTGTAATTGTGGGGAATCCATTTATACCAAAATTAATGACATGATGTGTCACATGTGCTAAAAACATTATGTATATGCTTATGAGAATGCGTGATGTCATTGATAGGATATCAAGCAAGTAAACAAAGTTCAATTTATTCAAAAAGAATTCAAAAGCCTCGCTGGTAAAGTAGCTAAAAGCTAATTTATTACATCATCAAGCATGGCTTATTCTAGCAGCCCTCAGATGTGTCTATGGATTCAAAGTGCTCCATCTTATCCGCCTTTTCAAACACTTCTTAATAGCTCGAAAAGATGATGTCTGACCCAAACTTATTCCTGTATGATGGCAGTGCACCATCTAGAAGCTTGGTTATCATCTCTGGTAGAGTTAAGCGAGCCCGAAGCCTGACTTGTGTGGTCATCCAGCCCACATAGTAGGATTTGAAGCTTTCACCCTACTCCTGCCTTATAGCCTCCAGATGTTGCATTGTGGTTTCCATTTGAGAGTTGAAACCATAATTCCCCATCATAGTCTGAGCAAGGCTATTCCAATCAGTAGCTATGTCCAGCGGCAGGTTACTGTACCATT
Source organism: Euphorbia schlechtendalii (assembly GCA_949673415.1). Classification (NCBI taxonomy): domain Eukaryota; kingdom Viridiplantae; phylum Streptophyta; class Magnoliopsida; order Malpighiales; family Euphorbiaceae; genus Euphorbia; species Euphorbia schlechtendalii. Next base: position 3,684 of record CATIWQ010021486.1, on the reverse strand, counting down.
CATTGACTGGGTGGCCTAAGGTGATAACAAAGAGCTTCCATCATCCGTTCGCTAAACCTTAATGCCCTCATCATCATCTGATAATGCATTAAATGAGCATGGGGTCACCAGATCCCACATACTTTTCAAACTACGGCATTACGAATTTTGGGGGTAAGCTATCTTCATCCCCGATTGTCTGTTATGCAGGGTATGTGTTCCTTAGGTGGCCATTGTGAGTGGCCAAGAATTGTTGCCATAATTCTGCCATTCCTGGTTATTGGAGGATGGCGTTCCCAGTGTTTGGATAGAAACCATATTGCCCCTAGGGATATGCTACAAAATTAGGCAGTTGAGGTGCCTAGAACTTTGAGGCAACTGGCGTTGCTCCAACTAGGAATAGGCTGCTGGGTCATTCCTTGGTAGAAAGGCCCTAGTACGAACATTGGCTGGTCAGGTTGGCCCTGGAAGAATTGGGGAGGATTGGCAAAGTTATATCCTGGCTGCCCAATCTGAGCCTGGTTCAGCTGACTTTGTCCTGCCCCGAATTGATAAAAGGTAATAGGAGTTGGGGGCACTGCATGCGAGGTAGGAGGTCCCCCTGTTTCAAGCCGTCTAATTGGATTGACATTGTTAAGGGTGACCTCTGGGCTGGACACTGCCATTTGGGCCCTCTAAGCATGCTGGTGAATGAGTGATGCTAGCTGTTCGCAATTGGCAAAGGCATTCAAGGCAACTACAATCTTGGTACTCACCCCGACGATTGCTGAGAATTTTATCCCATAAGGACAGGGTGATCTTCCACTGCAGCTTCTTCTCATGGATTATTCATGAAAGACGTGTGTTGAACTGAATTTGAGTCTGAACCTGAGTCCTCACTTGAGACAGTGTATGGAACCCCCTCTGGACTGGCCACAATCGAAGAAACACAGACCAAGCGATGAGCAGGCCTTTTCCAAGCTTAGATACACAAGTAGAGGATCAGACTGTGCATGTAAGATTCGTGAAATGATTCGTGATGTGAGAAATGCGTGAGATGTTTAATGTTATGGCTGCATTCACAAGGGGTTAGCATGCCATGATGTGAGATGAATAATATGTTTGTCAATCCATTTCAAACAAACAGGTTAGTCATTAGGTAAAAATAAAAAGAAGTGAAAATGAAAATCCAACATCTAGGGTTGGATTTGAGATCTGTACGATGTCTGTGTGACATCGTAATGTGAGTGGTGTAAGTGAGGTGACTAAGTTACCCGTATGGTAATTGATCAAAAGTTTGAGGTTTCGCACTATGACTAGGTCTCATGAGGAGGTCAAAATTATTTTGGGTAAGCAGTGCGGCGTACCCTAATGAACTGATAACAACTATCGTATGTAGTTATCTAATAAATGATTTGGTTATTTTTACCCAATCATGTCGGAGTTTTGGGTGCTTGTCTGATCATCGCTATTTGAGGGTATGTGGTGATACATGAATCTTTGCCCCGTGTGGGCGGATGGACCAGGTACTAAGCATATACCCTTGAAGATTTGGTAAGGTAAGATTTTTGAATTATGTTCCCCTTGGGGGGGCTTAGGTTCGGATGCCAGCAGGGACATCACGTGATGTAGGAAAAATGGTTTGGGTAGGTATTTGCCCTGTTTAGGCTATGTGGTATGTGTGATTGCCCTGTGTGGGCTATGAGTTGGACGTCGAGTGGACATCTCAAAGATGATGTGTGTTCTCAAGGTTTCGACTCTAATAACTCGTAGGATTTTTTATTTAATAATGAAGCCAAAAACCTTGTCTCCCACTTTCCTACCGATAAGATATAAGTTCAAAATATGACCAGGTGTTGTCAATACCGCTTATTAAAATAGAAAAATGGTGACCACTACAAGTATACAGTTACGATTTAGTTTTAAAAGATATCGATCCCACAGAAAAGGACTACCTCTAAAGATCAACAAGAAAAACAAAATAAAGAAAATAAAATATTTTTAGATTTTGGTTGGGAGGATTAGAATGAAGAATGGATAGATATATGTATGGAAGACTAGAGATTCTAAATATATAGATTTTTCCTACAAAATAAGTATAGCAAAGAAAATATGCAAGTTCAACAAAGTTATTAAGTTCACTAGACTAATTTAACATAATTGGTTCTAAACACTCAGATGTTCAATGATTCACCGCAGAGCAACACATGAAATGACTTTTCTAAATCTAGTGCAAATGAATTAAGATGATTATATAAACCTGGACAACAATATTACTATGCTTAGTACGGGTCACTCTCACATAGCCACATTTAGCAAGTTATCATTCCAAAAATGTTGGCTCACTAAACAGCGTTAAAATCATAGATCCAATGATTATATACAATCTCGTTAACCTCGAAACTACTCTTAAAGTTAACTCAAAGGCATATAACTTGATTAATATAAAAGACTCAACATGAAATACGCATTATGACACATAGACATATCATAAACTTCGAAATAGAAAGTATAATTAGAAAGCAAAGCAAAGTTGTAAGGTATGCAAGTGAAAGCTAAAGTTCATCAAACCATATCCACTCTTTAATGGGAGTCATCAATTGCCACAATTCCTACGTCTGCTTTGAATTCAGTCTCGGCTAGCACAAAACCTCCACTAATATGCTATTCTTTGTGAATATGGAACAAACGAATGTTGAAGAATGAAAACTTTTATTGATAAGTGATTTGCACGTACACTTATACAATAATCACTCGAATATGTAGAGAAATCTAGTGATCGAAATAAGGATTCGAATCACTTAAACATTTTCTCGCTAACACTTATGAACTTATTGAAAACTAAATAATTCCACTCTTTATCTATGCACACACTATATCTCTCACTTTTCTAATTCCAATGCCACAACATGCACTGCATGAAATTTGTAAGGTTTGGAGCCCTATTTATAAAGTTCGAAGGGTTGCGTCTATCCAAAAGAAGAGTTGTGTCCATTGGAGAAAGATTGCATCACTTCATTGTGATTGGTTGAGATGCTTTAATCTTATCCACAATGGATAAGCATCTATTCATGATTGTTTGACTTCTGATAAGTGTCTTTTCGTTGGTAGTTGATGGCGGTTGATCATTCTTATCTGGCTGCTGGTAGTTAAGAAGATTTGACCAAAAAACCATCCAAGTCGTGACTACAATATACAAGTCATGACTGTGAATCTTTGTTTGACAATTTTCTGCTTTTGAAGTGTATCAAGTCGCGATCATGAATTGTTGTCACGACCGTAAATTGAGTTTTTCTTCAAAATTCTTCTTGTAACTTCACAGATCTTCGACAGCTTCGATCCTAAGCCAAATCTTTAATTTCCACTCATCTTTTCGCACCTTTTTCACTCTTTTTACATAGAATTCCACTTTAGATCATTTTACTCCCAAGATTTGCCTAGTATCTGCATTTGCACCAAAAACAACTACATACCACGTGAAATCTTTTATATGAAGTATAAAAATGACTTAAACTATAAGTGTGTAAAATTATATTGATAATAAGTGTAATTATACACTTATCATTCCCCCACACTTAACTTTTTCCTTGTCCTCAAGTTGAATTCAATAGAAGTGTATAAATTGGTAATCAAGTTCGTACCTCATTTGGCGAAAGACTATTGCAGTGAGTACCACATTCCCACGTTGCATAAGATTCAAGTAGAAGTCTGAAATTTCCCACAAAT
>CATIWQ010021469.1:0-17712 GCA_949673415.1 Euphorbia schlechtendalii | reverse complement strand
AGCTAATCTCCTTTTATAGTTGTATTAAATTCAGCCTTCTTATCGTATTAGTTTATCTTGTATTGTTTCTCTGTTTTGTTTCCTATTTGACTGATTATAAAGCTTGTGAAATTCTTAACTTTGTCATTGTTTTGTGTTGTGGGTTGATTTTGTCCTCATAGCTTTGGTGCCTTATTTTATGCAAAGTTTTTGTTATTAGTAATGACTTGAGCTTCTAAATGATCATAGATGACACAAGTTTATGTAATTGTGGAAAATTTTACATTTTTACAATTTTTTTAGTTGTCGTGTTCCGGCAGTATCCAAATAGATATTTTTTTAGAATTGATGTGTCCGCGTTCGTGTCGCATCGGATACTCGGGACATGTCCGTGAAACCTAGCTTTGAGGTTTAGAGGCCTTTAAATAGGTCTCAATGAGTTCTATATAAATTGGGATTATCATAATTGGATAAAGATAGTATTTATCCTTGATTTGACATTATCTTCTTAGCAGGATAGAGTTGTGTCCCATGTAAAATTGGTCTCTTTCTTGTAAAGTAAATTCTCGAAATTTTATTCTGAATAGGAATTATTCCCAAGTTATCAGTGTATGTTTTAAAAAATATATTCACAATTAAAACTCGCAAAAAAGTATGTGTTTTTAGCAACACCATATCTGGTATGTTGCGAAGAAGTTAGATGAATGAGAAGCATTAAGCTGAAAGCAAAAATCGTAGTAGCCTAGGACCCTTCTAAATCTGCTGACACGTAAGGAGGTGCCTCAGTAATATTTTCTTAGTTTTCCTTACTGATTCTTGAATTATTATTGAAATTAATATCTATGATTGTTTTCCAGGAAGCATGGTTGAATGAGTGATAAAGCTTGGGATCTTATAATAAGTTTGACTTTGACTTGCTATTAGAATAATTAAAATTTTATTCGTGTTAGCTGTTCTTCTTGTTAGCCATAAATAGCCTAATGTGGACTTTTGAAGGAATCAATAAAAGCTGCACCAGAAGGTTCAATGACTTAGTATTACAGTATGGTTGTGTTTAAACCCACAAATTAGTTTTGCTTTTGTTTCTTCTCTGCAAATGGTAAAAACAGTTGTTTTTGCAATGGAATGATTCCCTTGCAATTCCCTTGCTTTTTCAATGGAAATAAAAAGTTGGTATATGTTAATAATATGTTTTGTTTATTAATCCTCTAAAAATTGATATTAAGCGGACTTACTGGTATTGAATCGTTTGTCGATCTTTTGCTACTGTAATTCAAAGTAGCTGATTTTGTCTATTTGTTTTCAATTAAACATCCTACTATAGTATTAAGGGTAATTTGATTTAGTTTTTACTTGCATTAATATCAGTGGTTGTTGATAATTTTTTATTTTTGAAATAGTTAAATGTAGTCGTGATAAAATAGCTTGCCATAAAGTAGGTGTCAAATTTGTATAGCTTGAGAAACTTGTAAGATATCAACTAACCCACTTGTAGAAATATGGTTAGGATTCCATGTAATTATTTGACTTGTAAGATATCAACTAATTCAAACTGTGCATGTATTTAAAAATGAGATTATAAGAAGCAAAAGTAAAAGAAATAGTCAATGTCGGCCATTAATGGGCCATATACTCCGAGATGAAAGAGAAGGATGACTTTAGGCCATAGATGGTTGTGTAATGGTGAGGGACCAAATTTTGTATCATTTCTACAATTAAAATGTAATTTTATTATTTAATACATATTTCATTAACTTTTTTCGTTATCCTTGTTTCTTTTTTCATAAGCAAAAATTATGTTGACATTTTATCTCTATTTAATCAAATTTTATATCATTAACTTGATGGTGATAAATTATAAAGTAACTTGTATTTGTGAAAAACAAAACTTTAACAGAAAGCATTACAATATATATTTGTCAAAAAAAAAAAAGTTTTAAACTGCGTGCGTTTGTGTTTTTTTCGATAGACTGCATTAATGCTTATTTTAAATTCAAATAAAAAATGCTAATTTTAAATTCAAATAAAAAAAATGCTTGCTACCCCTACACGCATATTCATTAAACAATGAATACGAAAACTCAAATAAAAATAGCAGGTTTATATACGGATACAAAAGGGTGGGAAAGCCCATATGAATAATTGAATTAAAAGGTAAATTTAATAGTTGTTGCAGTCGTTGCTATCAGACTATGTTAACATGTTTGTTGTTGTTATTTATGGTTCAGTATTTCATATTCATAATTTAAGTTTGGTAAAACTTTTTTGTGTTGTTGCTAGTAGAATGTAAAATGAATTTAAATTAATATGTAGACATGATTTAGATTAATAAATAAATTTAAAATTTTATATAATTATAATTGAAATCAACAATTAAAAAGACAGGTTTTAATACAAGTACCGACAACATTTTTTTAAATTAAAATTTTTTAAAAATGTTGAATATCGAACTTAGGATCTCCAACCTCTACTTTGAGAGGTGTACCAAGTTCAACAATGTATATGTATCATAAATGTGATTAACTCAAGCTTTTAAATTTAAATTCTTAATTAAATTCTAATTAGTTTACCAATCGTTTATCCTTATATTTTGCTTTTTACTTTTATGAAGAAAAAACGAAATCTTATTTCAAGAAAAGGAATAATTTAGTTTCAAATTATATACCACTCTGCAACTATGCATATTACTCGTTAATAGTTTAAGTGGTTTTTATGTGCTCTTACCAATGAAGTTTCTTTGTATATAGGTCAAAATACTTAAAAATCAAAAGTTCAAAACAATATTTCTATAAAAAAATCACAAATTTGTAGCTGCACAAATACAAAACTTATGGCAAAATTGTTCTATGAGATGTTATATCCATATTATCTTTTGTAAAATGAAATAAAATGGGTGTAGAACAAAGAACTAAATGTTTTGTAAGATATATGTTAAACTAAAGAAAACGAGAAAATATGAAAGAAATTGTAAAAAATCTAGGGTTTGTGAAATTTATTTATAAATATACGTTCCAACAGATCATTTGCATTGTATAACCAATTTTAAGTTTCTGTTTTCACTTTATACATTCTATACACATTGTTTTATCATGTTTCAGTTACTTAATCTTTATTTTTCTTACGTTTCGCTCCATCAAATTCTCTCTTCCTTGTTTCGATTCTCCCCGGTTTTCTCTAGATCGAAGTTTCTTCAAGTTTCTGCTCTCTGCAATTCTTCAATTCTCTGCATAATTCCAGTTTTCTGGTTTTATATCAGGCTTTTTTGTTTCAATTGAGAATGAGGATCCATGGAGTTGAAATCCTGTTGTTGCCGATAGATTCGATTTGTCTCTTTGGGTTTGAATTTGTCGTTAATTTGCAGAAGGATTATGCAATTTTTGTGTTGTAATTTATGTGAGGATTTTCACTCGATTGTATAAATGCACTAAGATGCAACCCATCCACTATGTGTTTGTGAAGATGTCTAAATGAATTAATATATAATTATACTGTATATATGTTTGTAAATTTAATAAACAGAGAGTTCAATCAAATATTGGAGAAAGTTGAAAAGCACAGATTGAAAATGGAGGAAATGATGGCTAATTTAATTGTAAATTCATCTACTAATTCTGATTTTTATCACTCTCATCGTTCTTGGAAGCCTGTGCTTCAAAGTATTCCTGAGCTTAATCAACTGATTAGTTTAAATTAATTAGCTTATATGTTTTGATCACTTTCTAATGCATTATTTATTACTTTTCAAGATTAATACCTGTTCTTCATACCTGTGAGAGGACGACACGGAATGCGATGGGCCGAGAGCGCGTTGAGATGAGAGGCGTGGTCCACCGGGGTGTTTTTGTTGAAAATAAAATATCACTGGGTCGTGGACCCAGAAGGTATAAAAGAGAAAGCGGGAAATAATTTTTAGATTGGTCAAACCCGAATCCACAGTCTCTTAGTGTATAGTCGCCACCTTGATTAACTCTTTCCGGGAATTAAAGTCCTGTGAGGTTTAATGTCCGGGGGACGGCCCACTAAGACACAAAGATTCGGGGTTCGGGATAAGTTGCTTACTTCTTGTTGGATCACATTATATTACATCTACAGAAAACCGTATTTCTTAATTGTGCATATTCGCACTTATGTCATTTTCGAGTTTATAATGTATGATTCACACATATTTGGAAAGCGATAAATTCATACATAAAGCAATAAATAAATGCGGAAAAGTAAAGATTCATATTACAAAACCTCAAGGGATGCAACCGCCCGCCTAATCTATTAATTACATTTCCGTAAAAATATTTGCAATACCCGAAGGAAAATAAAACCTAGGCATACATCTAACCTGCATCCACAAGGGCTAGTACAGGGTATATGGCACAACATGAATATTTACATGTATGCTCGATTTAATTTTGAAAAGGCCCGTGTGGCCTAATTAAAATATCGACGGTTAAAAATTCTTATTTTAGAATAAAAATATTCATTTTTGTTAACACATTGGTTGCTCATTTTAATTAGTGAAAATGATCGCATGGCAACAATGTGAGGTCTATTATCCGGGAATAATTTTAATTCCCTTCATGGAGGTATTCTAACATACATCTTCAACAATTAAAAGAAACAGAAAAGAAGAAATGAAAATATTACATTAATATTTACAAAATAATAAAAAGCGGAATTATTCCTAGGTTAACCTGCGGAATAAAATAAAACATAAAAACGCAAGAGATAAAGTAACTATAGGAACTCAGAGGCTTACCTTTTCGGTGCGAATCCACTTCAACGCATCCGCTTGATCCCCGGGAGAGTTCCTCGTTCGTTTTTTTATGTAGTTTTGTGTGGAAAATAAATGTTTATTTATTCTAAAAATAGTCAGACTCGGACTCTAAATTTGTTGTAGGTCCAAGAATATCTGATGATCTTTGAGAAGAAGATGGAAAAAAATTGGTTTGAAAATAATTGAGTTCGAAATTCAAACATGTTTTGGATCTGAATACAATCAAAGGATCTAAAAGAAGAGTGAATAAAAGTGGTTGTTAAAAAGTCGGAATTGTTTCCTCAAGAAAATATTTTTTTGTAAAATATATTTTTTTTCCTAAAATTTTCTGGGTCCCGAAAAATAAAAAAGACCCTGGAATTTCCAGCGAACCCAGCCTCATTGGGCTTCTCCCAATTCATTGGGCTTATCCTGAGTTATTTCATTTATTTAATATTTTTTATTTTTAATTTTAATTAATTTTTAAAAATACTTTACTAAAGTCTAATTTTCCGAGTCCTTAAAATAAATTGGTGACGATGAGCACTCCCATTTAAAAAAGATTTCCGGATAATCGATAATTGTGTGATTCATGGATAGAAATCCCGAAAAGCTGTAATCATCGAACGCGTGAGCTGGTACAAAATCTCGTGCTCACAATACTAGTTTCCTACCACTTATTACCACTTTCTTACTAGTTTTGACGTTTTTTATTCTTCATACCAGTTACATACCGGATTCCTACTATTTTGATTCAATACTTTGTAGAGATTTATCTTACATGTTCTAATCACTTTCTAATGCATTTTCATTACTTTTCAAGTTTAATTTGACACAACTTGTTCTTCATACCAGTTTCCTACCTCTTACCTATCACTTTCTTACTAGTTTTGACATTTTTTGTTCTTCATACCAGTTTCATACCAGTTACATACTATATTCCTACTGTTTTGATTCAATACTTTGTAGAGCTTTATCTTATATGTTCTAATCACTTTCTAATGCATTTTCATTACTTTTCAAGATTAATTTGACTTAACTTGTTCTTCATACCAGTTTCCTACCACTTACCTACCACTTTTTTACTAGTTTTGGCGGTTTTTGTTCTTCATACCAGTTTTCTACTAGTTACATACTAGATTCCTACTATTTTGATTAAATACTTTGTAGAGCTTTATATTACACGTTCTAATCATTTTCTAATGCACTTTCACTACTTTTCAAGATTAATTTGACACAACTTGTTCTTCATACCAGTTTCCCACCACTTTCTTACTAGTTTTGACAATTTTTGTTGTTCATACCAGTTTCCTACCAGTTACATACCAGATTCCTACTGTTTTAATTCAATACTTTGTAGAGATTTATCTTACATATTCTAATCACTTTCTAATACATTTTCATTACTTTTCAATATTAATTTGGCACAACTTGTTCTTCATACCAATTTCCTATCACTCTTACTAGTTTTGACATTTTTTGTTCTTCATACCAGTTACATACCTACTGTTTTGATTCAAAACTTTGTAGAGCTTTTATCTTACATGTTCTAATCACTTTTTAATGCATTTTCATTACTTTTCAAGATTAATTTGACCCAACTTGCTCTTCATACCAGTTTCCTACCACTTGCCCACCACTTTCTTATTAGTTTTGACATTTTTTATTCTTCATACCAGGTACATATCGGATTCCTATTGTCTTGATTCATAAACTTTGTAGAGCTTTATCTTACATGTTCTAATAACTTTCTAATGCATTTTCGTTACTTTTCAAGATTAATTTGACACAACTTGTTCTTCATACTAGTTTCCTACCACTTTCTTACTAGTTTTGACATTTTTTGTTCTTCTTACCAGTTACATATCAGATTCCTATTGTTTTGATTCAATACTTTGTAGAGATTTGTCTTACATGTTTTAATCACTTTCTAATGCATTTTCATTACTTTTCAAGTTTAATTTGACACAACTTGTTCTTCATACCAGTTTCCTACCACTTTCTTACTAATTTTGACATTTTTTTTAAGTTTCCTACCAGTTTCATACCAAATTACTATTGTTTTGATTCAATACTTTGTAGAGATTTATCTTACATGGTCTAATCACTTTCTAATGCATTTTCAAGTTTAATTTGACATAACTTGTTCTTCATACCATTTTTCTACCACCTACTTACTAGAATCTTACTACTAGTTTTGATATTTTTTTTTCTTCATACCAGTTACTTACCTGATTCCTACTATTTTGATTCAATACTTTGTAGAGATTTTATTTTACATGTGGTAATCACTTTCTAATGCATTTTCATTAATTTTAAGATTATAATTATTTGTTCATTGCTATAGAGATAAACTTTTGACATGTATTTGTGAAACTTACCATAATTTCATAACAAATTTGACACAACTTGTTCTTTCTACCATTTACCTACCAGTTTCTCTCTAGATATCAAACAGTTGAATTTTTTTTCGAAAAAATATATCACATTGGATGGCATTTCGAAGATAAAAATGAGATGAACAAAAAACTCTAAACGACATGTAAAAAAAAATAAACAATTTGAGAGATAATGACAAGATGAGATGAGAAAATTAAAAAATACACGTAGAAAGTAAGGGAGGAGAACACTGTAACTTTGGAACGTACATTAGGTAAATATGAAACTTAATTGGTTAAATAAGTTAGGACACAAAACTTTAACTAAAAACTATTCATAACTTTCAGCACATTTATAAAATTTTCCCAAATATGAATAAGGTGTCTTTAGTTAGTAAAGTCAATATTATTGAGGTGTTTCTGTTGGAAAACTCTCAGTTTCGAATCGAGTCCATGAAGTTTAATATGACCACAAAAAGTTGTGGGTACTTCAACCAAAGTTGATATTCAATTACTTACGAATATATTAATATTAAACATATACTAATAAAATTCTTTTTATTCATGTTTTGTTGGTCACGGACACCTCGTGGGAAGCGGGTGGCAGTTTTGCAAACGGTTGGCAATGTCCACTACTGTCTACTTTTGACTAGCAAGCAATCTTTATTTTCTTTTTATTTCCTTATATTTCTTCATTTTTGGCAAAATTCCCTGAACTTTTTATAATTTCACTATTGCCCACGGATTACAAAAGTTAACATTAATACTTAAAAATTATCAATATAACAAAAGAAATACACTAACCTTGACCAAATTAAGAATATTTCATAAGCATGGACTTCGAGTAAGTATGCTGACAAATATTTATTTAACTGTTACATATCATGAAGAATAATTTTATTTAACATAATCTAGCAATATTTTGACATCCACAAAACCCTGCTATTTCTCGCATAATGCATGTCATGGTTGCAAATTTGTTGTCACGATCGCAACTCTTTTCTGTCAGGTTTATGCTAAAACTTTAAACTTTAATTTCATATTCATCTAAACTTTTAACTCATTTATAATACATTATAGAATGACACTCTTTATTATAATTAATCCACTTTTCTTACAAACATGTTATTAAGTCTTTGATATTTTTATAAACATTTCAAAATTACATTTTTGAAGTGCAGAATACGGAGACATTCTTCCATTTGACAATCTTAAAAAATACTTTTCAACCAAAATTTTAAGTTCGAGATACCTAAAAAGTAACAACTAAGAACCCATGAGATTATACTCAATGTATTGAAATATAACCCACATGGTTAATTGTAAATCCACAGAAATTGGGAGGATTCCAATGCAATTTCATATTTCTATGATTCAAGGAAATTAAAATAAATATTAGTTTTGTTGTTTTCTTTATCTTCTTTTCATGAGGAACTCGTGCTTTTTTCATGTACAGCAACTTCCCTCTTTATTAACTCCGTCATTCTCCTCCTGCTTTAAAAAATAACCATTATTCTCAATTTGAATCTCGAAATTCGAAAACCAAAAATGTCGAGAGCTACAGTCGAGCTTGATTTCTTTGGCAAGGAGAAAGAGATCACCGCCAAGTCTCCTTTCCGCAATTTTCAACGCCAGAGGAGTCTTCTAGGTTCGTCGTCTTCAATTTTCTCTTTTTTTACTTTTTGTTCTGTATTATTTATCCTGCCTTACGATTTTGTTTCCGTTTCTGCAGCCATTTCGAAGATAAATCCTGAGATTTTGAAGTCTGTGATTGCTTCCGGTTCTTCTTCTTCTCCGAATCAACAAAATCAGCTTCATTCGAAGAATTCTCTCTTTGTACCAGCAACTCCTAGCGAAGATCGCAGTTCAGTTTCTGCTTTTCCTGTTTATTCTCCTCTCCTGACGCCGACGTACAATTCATATCTTCTTCTTCATTTTGTGTTTGTTTTTTCAGTGAAGAGTGATGATTGCTTGTTGATATTTTGGCTTTTCAGGTCTAAACTCGAGAAACCGTCTCCGGCGCCGGATCCGACTCCGATTGCTCCCTTGACGATATTTTACAACGGAACAGTCGTCGCCTTTGATGTTCATCAGGATAAGGCCAGTAAATAAGATAACGATGATAATTATCGAGTAGCAGTTTTTTATTCTATATTTTTGAAAATAAAAAAATTAATTTCGTCGGATTGTTGAACAGGCGGAAACAATTCTGAAGCTCGCTGAGAAAGGAAACTGCAAATCTGCAGAATCAGCCAATCAACAGCGGCTCATTGACGGTGGTTCGTCCCAATTTTCCTGGTATTTACTTCTCTATTTTTTTTTAGAACAATAAATGTGATTAATTAGATCTACATTTTTTTTGTTTTGATTTTGCATTTTCTAGTAGATCTTTCCGGCTCCCGCAAAATGTCGCTCCAGAGGTTTCTGGAGAAACGCAAAGACAGGTAAATGTCTTGAATGATTTCTGGACAAGTCTTTCATTTTTTTTTTTTTGTTAATTTGTAATCAGATAAATTTTATTTGGCTTAGCTGTTAAAATTGAATTATACAAACGCTACAAGTCTTGTAAATTTAACATCTGATGACTGATGCTCTTGAATATATGTTTTAAAAATATAAAGGGAAACTGAACAAAAACTTCAATTGTGTAGTGATTTGAGCTGAAATCCGTAACTTATATAAATTTTATAAAACTAAACTGTAATCCGAAAGAACCAAGAAATCTAAATTTGACGGTTAAAAGAAATTTTTTATTTGAAGACCAAGTTATGATCTTATTAGTATTTTACTTATGGAAATATTTAAATTTGGTTTCTTTTTGAAAATAAGTAACAAATGTTTTGCAAAGATATGAACAATTACATACGTACACTCACTTGACGTGATATGTTAATTTTTCCAAAACAATTATAAGTTTTGTAAAACTCGGACCTACATATTATCCCATCACAAGATGGAAAATTGGATGAACATTCACACTTATGATATTACTTTTATATTCAAACATGTATATGATAACAATAAGCAACTTTTCTTAATGAAAAATAGTTGCAAAAAGAGCGAAAAAAACTAAATAAAACAATATGTTATATATACTTAAAAAATACACAGTATTAAATAAATAAAGTGACCAGAACAAGGAAAATTCAAATTGACAAAAAATTCCTCATGATACAGGTATTCTCTTATAAATTCTGCTGTAAGCTAAACTTCTTTTTAGTTAATTATCTTTCACGTCATAAACATGCTGCATTTACAGTTTCCTTTCTCAGTGAGCTTCGGTAATGTTTCAGTCTGTTCGACAATCGGACGGAAACTTTTTTACCCAAAAATACAAAATAAAATTGATAATTATTGGTTTTCTTATTTGGTTCAGAGTAAATTCAATTATCTTTCTCATATTACATTCTCAAAATCAAATTCTCTTTAAAATAATAATATTTTATTATTAAATTAGTAAAAAATAACAAAACAAAAATTAAAAATAATAAAAAAAAATGAAAAGTAATATTATTTTAATCAATTCTTCAAAATATGGAATCAATCATTCTCCATGTACGGATAACCTTATTTTGAGAATATCATATGAGGAATGATTGGACTTGACAACTTTCTATATTCATTCCATATTTTGGAGGATTTTCCATATCGAGGAACCATTAGACTTACACTACATGTATTGCAAAAATGACCTACTTGGTCCTTTATTTATCTAAACTGTTCTCCTTAGCTCTTTGATTTATTGTAATATGAACCTTTAGTTCATTGCGGATTTCAATTTCAAATATTGACGCTAATTTAAACTTGCAAACACAGTGCTATTTTGTGAATGATAGAAATTTGTGGTTCAAGTGTAAATTACAGTTGCAAGTTTGAATTGGGTTAAAAGATACTTTTCTGTTTTCTTAATTGATTGTACTTTAAAATATTTGGCCTAGTTCATACATGCTAGTAAACTACATTCTACATAAATATTGTAATTCAAATATATACAATTTATTTTCACATGTTTAGATTGGCTCAAACATTGTTGAAATTACTCTGAATGTTGTCCACCTAAAATATAAAGCTAGTCAACTATATAGGCCATCAAATATTATAAGTTAAAAAAGAGAAAAAATCACATGTTGAAACGGTAGATCCCAGAAGTATTTTTTAAATAATATAAAGAAATGTGATGAAAAATAAGAATAATAACTGAACTAAAACGCGTAATTTGTAATGTTTTGCAGGTTGACTTGGGCATCCCCATATGGTTCAAAACCATAGGATAAAAATTATGCAATAAATAAAGAGATTGCAAAGAATAGTATTTCTCCTTTATGAAAATGGGTGGCCTTCTTTAATGAACTTTCCTTCTTTGACTGATAGTTCAGGAAAATATAATCAAATACATATATTGCAGTATTGTTACTTTTTAGGAATAGATGGACAGATCTACTTTTGGTAGAATTTACTTTAGTTTTATAATTTCATTTTCTTTTTAAAGACTTATTGAGAGTCACGTTTTAGTAATGGAGTAACCTATTGTCAATTCATTTTTTTTGTTTTTCTTTATGTTGTTTCATAGTAATTTCTTATGGTCATCGTCATCTTCGTCGTCATAATTGATGCCACTGTTTCAGTTGCAACCACTTAAATCACATGTTTATGTACTTCTAGATAACTTATTATTCCAACCTTTATTATTATTTTTCATTCACTTACAAATTTCTTATTAAGGTATAACATAACAATTATATTTTTATTAAGTTTCAAAATTTATGTGTATACTTGGTAAATTTTTATCTCAAAATGAATTTATCTTGCAACCTTTGATCTTTTTGACATGAGTCCTAACATATATTTTGTCCGTTTTATTTTTTTATTTTTGAAAATAGATCGACATTAACATACTTTTGATAAAAAAGTGCGAAACTCACACTCATACCTTTTTATAAAAACATCTCCAATAGTTAGTATATTCTACGCTTAGGTGGCATATGTAATAGACAATGATAAATGAATTTGATAAATTGTAAATTTATTACAATAGATTGTGAATTCTAATTGTCTATTAGCTCTTAATTATTATTTTTCAATTTAAATAATAAAAGCCAAATCAATTGAGTATTAAAATAACAATTCATTGATGAGTCATCAAGTCTTTTTGGTAGTCTGTTTGTATACAATCAAATAGATAATTTTCAAAATTTGGAATGTCATATCAACTTGGAGAAATGAATAGACTAGCTATTATATAGTTTTTTTAGTTAAAAGTCTATTTATGTCCATGTGTCAATAAACATAGTTAAATAGACAAACTAGTGAAGATGCTCCAACATGGGAATAAAAAGAGTTTTAGACTGTCCCGGACGGTGCAAACATGTATGCTTTATACACCATGTAAACTGATCACTTGCAATAATTATCCGCAAGTGCACATATGCATGCTTTATACATGCGATATACAAAGCATGTGAGCTTGTACTTAGGATTCTCCTCCAAGCGCACATCGTGCGCTTTTGATCGCTTTTATACCTGAACTATAAATTAGTATATATAAAGCACCAATGTTAAGAAACTATATCACGTATAAAGGTAGAATATAGGTGACATAAAGCGCAAGTCCTCATAGTGTTCTCGCACCTCATACCAATTTTATACTTGTAAACGTTCCGTGAGGTATAAGTGTGCCAAAAATTATATATTCCAAAGTATATCAATATGAACGTTGATCTAAAGATAAAAATAAACAAAAAAAAAACTTTAAAATCACGTATAGAAAAACTTATCGTTTAGAAAAAGAGTAAGTTAAACTCAAACTTAATCACGTCATTTCTTGAAAAAGTTGTATGCTCTAAATAAAATCCTGTCCATCCATGCATTTCTCTTATTTTGTGTTGCAGTTTTAAAAAGCATAATGTCGTGTGCCTACTTTTAGAAAACCAGATAAAATGTTAGGAAAATGGCATTTTTACTTTTGAGTGGTATGGTATAATGCATTTACTTAATTGATGTTTGTGCTGCACATTGTAATACAATACTCCTCCGTATGCTTAATATGTCGTTTTAGAGGGACTTCATTGTCTATTTTTTTATTGTCATTTTGCATTTCCAAGATGTTTTTTTTCCAAGTTTTCCATTCCTACCCCGATTAATTTGTTCAACTTTCAAGATAATTATATTCTAATCTCCAATAACAAGAGAAGACTATATGTCAAATTATTTTTATTGAACATATTAATAAAGTCTTGAAAATTGAATATGACATTTATGAAAGGGTAAACTAGTAAATCATCACATTTGGTTAGTTGTTATCTTAAAAATTATGAATTAGTTAAAACGACAATATTTAATAGACGGAGGAAGTATATAATATACGATGATGCTACAGTACATGACACGCACTCTAACATTACCCGTTAAATACAAAACATCAATGTATCTCCAAATTTAAAAAATATTTAATGCATTTGTTAATTAGAAAACCCAAATCCATTCATTTGCTTCCTTATACCATCGTCCCTCTACTTTCTTCTTCAGTCTCTAGCATCTGTTTTCATTTATCTGAAAACTTCTGGCCTCTCCACCGATTCATCAACACCACGGGTTCCACGGCTGCCGGAAGGACAGCGTTTGCTAGCAAAGTTGAATCACCGACTAACATAGTTTTTATTTTAATTTCCCTGAGTTAGCTCTTCTCCCATAATTTAAGCAATTACATCTATAGAAAATTAAAATTTTGCAACTGTGGTGATACTTGAATGTTGCGTTTTGATCTTATGCTAAACTGAAACTGGAAAAGGGAAAGAAAAGAACAAATTTTATTTCCTTTTCTTTTTCTTAATCATAAATAAAAATAATAAAGTTAATTGTAACAATTTCAATACCCACTTGTGCCAGTGCCCCTAAGGCCAGTACCATTTAAAAATCACATTGTTGTAAACTTGTAATTGACGCTTTAGTTTGCTTCACTTTGAGATCACCTTCGAGGTTTGATTTGTAGTAAATGAAGGTTTGAATTTTGAAAGCAATTTTGAAATTGTTAATTTTTTCCATTATCGGTAAATGACAGCAATGAAGAAATAGAGAACTAAATATGGAGGAAATAATTGGTTAAATATCGAAAATGAAAAAAGGGAATGAAAGAAGTCGGAGAGTAAAACAGAATTGGAAAGTGAGAAGAAGTAAACATGACACTTAAGAATTGATATTTGAATCTATTTTTCATTTAAAAATTAAATAATTTTAGATGAAATTATTTGTCGTAGAAATTTGGATATACGATTTGCCATGCTACATATTTTTTAAGTAGTGTGAAAGTGAAATTATGAATTTGAATCTCATAATAGTATTGCCTTGTTACATTACTTTTTAAGCAGTATCAAATTAAAATTTTGTTGGACCCAGTAAGGATGTAAAATAGATCAGAGGGGGAGGGGGTGAATAACTCTTTTTCGAGTTCACGGTTAATTTCAGAAAGTTGCTTCTGAAGTTGCTTCTGAGTAAGTATTTGTTACTCAGAATCCCCTTTTATATTTTATGTGTTTCAAATGCGGAATAAAATAACACAAAAATAAATGAGCTGAGTAAGGAAATGCAAACAGTGATTTTTATCCCGGTTCAGCCTCTGCCTAATCCAGTCCTTGGAAACTCCAGTCCAAGATTTAATCCACTATTAACTCTTCTTCTGGTGAAGAGTAAACCTTTTACAATACCTTGATTGAAGTACCCTTCAACAGACTTCGCTGAGCTATACCAATACTGAAGTTCCTTTCCTCTATATCTGAGGCTCTGAGCTTCGTCTCTATTAAGTACCTTCCTTACTAGAACTTCGCTCCCTTACACTATCTCACCCTTAGCTTAGTGTAAGTTACAACAGTTTAACAAGAATGATTTTTGTGAACTTCTAAACTTTGTTCCAGTCAGTTCAATTACAAACAGATGAGATTTGGATGTTTGCTATGAGAAGGTTGTAAGCAGATTGAGATTTTGTTTTCGCTTCAGTACTTATGTTAGGATTCGGCAGCCTTCTCAAATGCTGGAAATCTTCTTTTTATAGAGGGAGAGAATGTTTCCGTTGATATTAGGACCGTTGCTGGAAATACTACCGTTGTCTCTCAGTCTTGTTTCCGTTAACGATCCGTTAGAGAGCTCGTCCAAATCTGATCCGCGCTGGTGTGTTAGGTTGATTTTGGGGACCACTTTGAGTGGTAGTAGCAGGTGAGATTTGCAGAGAAGTTTTTGTTCCTGATTTTGTAACTTTTGTTTTGTAGAATGCTTGGGGACAAGGTGCGCGGTGGCATTAAATGCAAAATCAGCTTTTTGACTTTTTAGCACTGAACAATTAGGTTGACTTTTTGCAATCTTCAAAGGGACTTATTAAACGATCTGAGTCTTGATTGATCCTCTGAGATATGTAACATCTTCTGAGCATCCGTAGTTCTTCTTACGAAACCTTGTGCTTCTGAGGCGACTTCGTTCTGAGCCTTGCTTCTGAACTCAGAACTTACAAAACTACATGATCTTCAGAAACCAACAATATATATATAATTTATCGCTATATGATAATGATTTTATTAATACAAAAGTATTATTTTTGCAGAGATCAAATTTTGGATTATGAATTTACCAAACTCTCCAGTTCAAAGTAGACCTGTCGTCGAACGGGCCGGGCTTGGCGGGTTTTTTTTACAAAAAACACTAACCCAAGCTCGGCCTAAGCCCATACTTTAGAACTTCGTGCTCGGGCCGAGTTTACAAGGTAATTCCCAAGCCCGGCCCAAGCCCATGAATATTTTTTTTGTTATAAATTTTTTTATTAAACTAAGTTAAAAAAATATAAAGTAGATCAAAATATGTTTAAATTTTTAATATAGTTGCATTGTTTACATAAAATATTTAATATTTAGTAACATTTATTATAATCAAGTATACAAATTTAATAGGATAAAATATAGGAACTTAAAATAATTATAATTTTAATGTATAAATATATAATAAATAAATAAAATTATTTATCGGGCCGGGCTTGGGTATTTATATAAAAACCAAGTTCAGCCCATAAATCTTCGAGCTTCGACGGGCTCGGGCTCGGGCCGGGCTTTTATAAAAAATAAATGTTCAAACCTGGCCCGTTGAAGCAGGCACGGGCCGGGCGGGTACCCCGGCCCTCGAACAGGTCTATATTCAGCCAATTGTTGATAAAATTACTATTTCCTCAGGTGTTAAAAGATTATCATTTTACTCAACATTTAATTTTCCTTTTTGTTTGTTATTTTAAATTATCAATGCAAAATTTCACAATTTTTTCCTAATTTATGCTTATATTAATCAGTGTTTTAAAAAGCGCTAGGCACTAGTCGGGCGGTCAAAGGTTAATCGGGGTCTAGGCGGAGATTAATCGGGGCCTAGGCAGACTTAGGCGCTTTGTTTTAAAAAACGCTAGGCGCTAGTCGGGCGGTCGAAGGTGAATCGGGGTCTAGGCGGGGATTAATCGGAGCCTAGGCGGACTTAGATGGTAGTCAGTAGAGTTTAGGCGCTAGGCGGGGCTAGGCGGCGACCCTCAAAATAATGCCTAGGCGGGGCCTAGGCGAACCTAGGCGGGGATTTTTAAAACAGTGGACGCTAGTCAGCAAGGTTTAGGCGCTAGGCGTAGTCAGGCGGCGCCTCTCATGTGGTATCGCCGTTTCTAAGGCGAACCTAGGCGAAGACTTTTAAAACAGTGATATTAATTAGAAAAGAGATTAAGTATTAATGAAGTTATAAGGTGGTAATTAAGAAGAAATATAATTTTATAAAATAAAGTAAAGGGTAAACTTTAAAAAAGTATCATGTGGTATCGACCGTTTCTAAGGGGCTTATGTTATTTCGGATCCCAAAAGGGTTTGTGATTTCCCACCATTAGCAAAACAAGAATTTTTCCTTAGCACCGTCAATTACGCAGATGTGGCAAGGGGCATTTTCGTAAAAACTGCATCTTCTTCATCTCCTTGCCTATTTAAACCCTAAGATCCACCTAATTCATCTCAAAATCCAATCTTTCCCTTCTAAAACCTAATCAGTTCAATTCATAAATGAAAATCATCTGTAAATCAAACCAATAAATCACAAAAGTCAGCCTCTAATCCTACATATTGATTACTAGCCTTGCAATTGTAACAATGAGCGTTGTGTATAAGGTGACCCTAAACCCAAAAATTTTCTTTTCTTTCATTTCACTGTATGATTAATAACAAATCCAGAAAATCTTGAAAGCCAAACTTTCGCATACTGCTTCAATTTTATCTTAATCGTGACCTAATTTTCACCAAGATTGAAAATTGAAATCAAACAAAGGCATATGAATTGAGAGAAATCAAATAAAACAACATCCCATACAAAAATCTAGTTATGAGCAATTAAATTCTTAACTAAGAGTTCTGCTACCTAGTGTAATTGGGTTCTCATGCAATCTCCAATTTTCAATGACTTTTGAATTGTTAATTTAGTTTTGATTTATTTGTAATGGAATTGATTTGTGTTTTTAATTTTGATTTTGACTAAAGAGAAGTGAGATTGATGAAAGAAAAAGAGGATCACGAAAGGGTGTTCTTTCTAATCTTTTTTTCTTAAAAAAAAAAAATT
>CATIWQ010021435.1:0-12162 GCA_949673415.1 Euphorbia schlechtendalii | reverse complement strand
AGTAGCTTGGTAGTTTGTTACATTTTCCTGAGGATCGATAACCTGGACAAAACCAGAACTATAACTTGTCAACGATAGGTACACTGCCTTAGTTGTGCGACTGCTAGTGTCAGTTTTACGCTTGCACGTAGAGCCCACCAGTGAACCATCTTCGATTAGTTTAACCGAAGAGCCTTCATCCATAGGGGCCTGTATATATAAAAGTGAAATGCTCTTTTTTAAAATCTTGAGTCAATATCAATTTGCCTGAATTCCTCTTCCAACATATAAACAGTCACGGATCCACTTTTAGAAGAATGAGATCCATGAACCCCCACTTTTTAATAAAAATTACTCAATGTTGAAATAATATAGAATTATTATAGAGATGTTACTAGTAGTTAATTGTATTGATGTCTATAACTTACACTTTTTATTATGTAACTTGTATCTTTTCATTTTCTTGTAATATGCCTATAAATATAGACATATTTCATATGTTGAATATAAGAAAAAGATTTACATACTTGTTATTTTCTTTCATTCTTTTTATGTTCTAGCATATTTATAATAGCATTAAGCCTTTTTTTTACCTAGTTATGTTCACTTTTATAACTAGCCCTACGCATTTATGAAGGCTTAAACTTATTTATTTTGAGTGCAATCATGTTCTTTTCAACTTTTAAAAGCTGAACCAAATTGAATTGAGTTGAACGGAACAAAATTAAATCGAAGTGAGTTGAGCTGAACTGAAATAAGATGATCTCAACTTATTTCAATGTAAATTTACGCATAGCTGAACTGAGTCGAGATGAACTTAAGTAAACTAAACTGAATTGGACTGAAGTAAGCTAAACTGAACTGAATTGATTTGTAATTCAAGAAATTACATGACCTTATTTGAAAAGTACCTTTAAAATAAAATTAAGATTTTAAATTGTTATTAAATTATATTTTTGTTTTAAAAAATTGTCTCGTTGGACTTGTAATAATAACAAAGAATATCTTCACCTCGCTCACTTGAATGTGAACTTGAACATCATGGACTTTATTATTAAATTAAATTACTAATATTTAAATATTATACTGAATGTTTTTCAATTTGTTATAAAATATGTTGTCTTTAAATATTTTGTCGTGCAAATTTATCATAAGTAAAAAGTTTCATGTATGACAAATAAAATTTGCTTAGTTTAATTCAACATCAAATATTATTTCTCTTTCTTCATTCATTTAATAATTGATGTGAGTATAATATTTGAAATCATTGACGTCACGTCGGTTTTGCAAGAAAATAATGTGATGTGAAAAATATTATGCAAAAAAATAAAATATTTTTCTGTATTTGACTTTATCATTAATAGTTTTAGATGTTTGTTTACATATCTGAAAATATTTTTTAATAAAAAATTTAAATATAATATATATATTGTAAAAATGTGAAATATAATATACGCGATTATGAAGGTGTTGGTGGGATGAAGGAAATTGTGGTAGTATTGGTGGAATTGGCGGGGTAAAGAAATTTATGATTGAGGCGTAGGAACTTGTGATGATAAAATAAACTAAGGGTGAAAGAAGTGGGAGTAGTAATGGTGGAGAAAGTGAGTAGTAGTGGTGGTGACAGTGGTGAGGTGGAGGAGGTTGTGGTGGTGGTGGTGGGAGCGAGGGTGGAGAAAGTGATGGTGATAGCGTGAACGGGATGGAGGAGGTGGTAGTAATACTGGTGGTGGTGGTGGTGGTGGTGGTGGCGGGATGGGGAGAAAAGTGATGGTAGTGGTGGTGTGGCAGGGTGGAGGTGGTAGCGAGAATGGGATGGGGGAAGTGGTGGTGGTGGTGACGGGGTGGAGGGGGAGAATGTGGTGGTGGTGACAAGAGTGGTGTGGAGGAAGTAATGAAAGAATGGAGAAAGTGATGATGGTAATGATGAAGGATGTGAGGTAATAAAGTGAGTTAAAATATTTTTCCATTATGAGAAAACACATAATTTATTTACATTACATTTTTCATTTTGACTTGCATAATAGTATTTTTCTTTTCACTTAATAAAAACCATTATTTTTCTATAAACAATCGAGACCTTAGACTTAGGTAATATATGCTTCTCACGAGTAATAATTTCTGTGTAATATGAATTACACTTACAATCTTATTTTAATGACTAGAGAAAATATATATAGTTATGTATTTATCTTATTTGTCCTAAAGAAAATTAAAATTACCTCTATTAAATGATATGGAATTTAAGGAGTTACATGGAACTAAATATATAAAGGTATTATCATGGTTGGTTGAAATATTAAGAAACTTATTCTAACTAAGTAGGATTTTCAAATAAAAAATGTATCAATGAGAGCTTCATGTCATCGTTCTAGTAGTTGATATAGACTCAAATCAAATTGAGCGAAATAGCCCAAAAAAGAATTAGAAAAGATAATGCATGATTGGTTGGGTTAGTTGAGAGAGACAAAATACACAAGTTAAACCCCGTGTATCTAGTTATACATATACTATAATTTTATTTGTTATAATTCAAAAATTTTATTTCTTAAACAAATGAAATTGATTTTTCAGTATAAATAGGAAAAAATGCGGTTGAAAGAAAAAGTTGATAAGAAAGGTTAGGACTTAGTTAGAGGTGTCGCTCTCAGTAACTAACCATTTATTATTCTGCCCAACCAAACCAAACCTTCTTCTTCTTCTTCCAATATCTATTGTTGCACTAACCAAAAAAATTAAATACCCACTTGCACTTTTTTCCAAGTTAAACTTCATTATTAAAAATCGAAATACAAAGTGAAATTTATTTATACATAAATGACTTATTGTTACTGTAAATAACTTTTACTATTTTAGAAAAATTGGCTTATACACTAAAATGAAAGTTTTGAATCGTTTAAACATGAGAATTCATAATCAATTACTGGTAGATTGGATTGAATGGAAAATGAGGTTAAGAAGATCGCCTCTTTTACCAGTTTGGATTAATTAACCAATAAACCGGATACTATTCAGAAAAAATATAAGAGATTTTAAAAATTTTTTTGTGAAGTCTTATTAAACTCCATAAATGAACCAACGAAGTTGAATTTCTTCCAAGTATCTGATTCAGGTGGGTTGCTTACTAATTTTGGTTTAATTGAAATATAAAATGGATAAGAACGAATTTAAATGGATATTAGTTGCGTTAATCATAGAATAAAAAATAAACAAAAACTATGAATTCTTTCTTTCTAACATTTCAATTCATCATATATAACATCATTGCAGATCTTCTTTTCTTTTCTGTCAGGACAGCTTAAAATCCCAAATCTAAAACAAAAATTCAAAAAATCAAATAGAAAACTGAAAAAATCTGAAAAACCCATTTGAATTCTGACAATTCCAACACAATTCACCCCTTTTCTGATCAGGGCCCATCTGGCAGCAACTACATACCAACCCCCTTTTTGTCTCTAACTCCGATTCCGCCGAGTTCGAACTCGACGTCCGAGTCGACTCACTCCGACTCGGACCCAACCCAATACTCAGCTCCAAATTAACACCATCATAAGCATCGTTACAATTCAGTTCCCTCTTTTGCTGCTCTTCGTCTGTAGTCGTGCCGCTGCTGCTACAGATGTTCTCTTCAACCGACTCTGATTTCACCGGCCGGCAATTATCAGGGTATTTGAAATCTATAGTCGCCGGTACGGTTTCAGCTGAGGCATTTTCGAAGTTCAATTGGGTGATCCCGGCGGTGGGTCTCGGCTGATTGAGGGTTGTGTCGTGGAACGGGTGGTGGGTTTGAGGGTCAATTCCCCTGCCAATTAGTTTCCGTTTGATATGGGTATTCCAGTAGTTCTTAATTTCATTATCAGTTCTTCCCGGTAACCTGCCGGCAATTAAAGACCACCTGCAATTGAAATTCGATAAATTCACGGTAAAGATCAAGACTTTAACGAAAAAGATGAAACTAAAACAAGTAGTAATGACTAATCAGTAAAACTTACTTGTTGCCAAGCAAGCTATGGAGTTTAATAATGAGGTCATCTTCTTCCGGAGTAAAGTTGCCTCTTTTAAGATCAGGCCTCAAGTAATTAATCCAACGAAGCCTGCAACTCTTGCCGCATCGAAGTAACCCTGTAAGAGAATCAACAAGGTTAAGCGTTGGAGATATAGAATTACGAAAAAGAGAAAAAAAAAAGAAGAGGGAACAAACCGGCGGACTTGGGGAGGGAACGCCAGCAGCCCTCGCCGTGGAGGCGGATATAATCAATGAGGCGTTGGTCTTCTTCTTTAGTCCAGGCGCCTTTGTTGGTGTGAGCTTTTTCGCAGCAAGGAGACCGGCCCATAATTGCATCAATTTAGAAGAAGAAAAGGAAGAAGTTGGAAGAAAGAGCGGTGGGGGGAAGATGATATATAAGTGAAAAGAAGAGAAAGAAGAATTGACCAAGTAGGTAAGCCAGACAAGTGGTTCGAGATAGAGGCTGGATTTGGTAGGTACCTTTCTCTCTCTACTTTTGCGTCATTTTTTCTTCTTTTCTTTTAATTTTTACTAATTTTTTTTGTTCGTCCGGTTTTTGTTGAGTCGTTGATCTTTTTTCAATTTTCGCGATAGTTTAAAGTAATGGTAAGTGTCTGGTTATAATTATTGGATTAAAATCTTATGTTCCCGGTTTTTTTATCCTCAATTGTACTGCTCATTTAATATGTTATTTATTACTCTCACTATTTTAAAATAACCGCCGTGTCATAATTTTAAAAAATTTCAAAATTATTATCATTATAGGATTTCGATGTACTTTTTTAAATAACGTATCCATTTTACTCGTAGATTGAAAATTTCTAAAATGTATAATATTCGATCAATTTCTAAATTAACAAAAATCATAGAAGTAAATAAATATTTTTATTATTTTAATTAATATAAAATTCAAATTCATGACTTTTATTTAATGGCAGGAAAGAAAATAAAATTTCACGAATTTTCCAAACGGGCAAGGGATATTTTAAATAATGGAAAATGGCATTCTTCTGTTGCATTTGCAATTGGGTGTTGTGTTTGAACTTTATGGTTAATACATATCTACCTATCTATCTATCTATCTATCTTACCTAATTTCTTCCAACACACAATTAAACTGTTACTGCTCCCTTTTGGCCTCATCTGGATTGTGACTTCAATTTTGGCTCCTTTTCCCTTTAATCTTTTCCTTTTTCACCCCTTACTTTTTACTGTTTAGCGTTTACTGTCCGCGTAAATGTACCTGCTTACTTGTTTCTTGCTCCTGCACTAGACCTATCAAGCTAATCCGGCGCTGCCTGCACCTATTTAATAGGTCGATATGGACATTCTTTTCATTTCTATCCATTTCAGTACAATTTATGACTTTGATTTGATTTTTTTACCAATATTCCAGTTAATTTGTATTAATAATTAAAAATTTTATATATTTCCTTTTAACCCTGTCTTGACTTCTTATTCTTTAATGTTATATCATTAGCCTTAAATGATATTGTTTAATCTGATTTTTTTATCATGCACAATTTTTTAATATATTAATTTTTTAATAACAATAATTCAATTTTTGTAATGTGTAGAAGGTATTTTTAGTTAATAAACAAATGTACATTAGAATATTTTCATTACAAAAATCTCATTTTGAGTTTCAATCCAGGTGTACTTTAAGGAGTTTGATAAATATATGGTATCAAGGCCCAGTAAGCACCTTGGCCCAAAGCAAAGCTTAGCCAAAACACGTTTCGGCGAAAACACGCACTGAAACTATTTAAGCATGATAGCAGTGCTAAGTCAATTCCTAGACGAAAGATCCTCAGCGTTCCCCTATACTCATGCCGAATACATTAGATGACATCCCTTCAGCAACACCCTCCGCGCATATGCTGGAACATCCTCGGCACAACCCACGCTGATCAAGTGCACTCCTTATCTCTCCACTGTTGTATTAAATGCAAACCTGACTGGCATGGATGAATCATTTAATGCTCCGACGGCGGAAAAGACCATCAAGCGGCTTGCCTCTTGCGCACAGCTTGCAGGTGGGCCCAACGGGTCATCATTACTTGAATTTCTATAAATAGCAAGGCAATCTTCCACTTTGAAGGTAACTGCTACTTTGAGAATACACCATTACCACTTCTCCCAAATCGCTAACTTTGGCATTGTAGGGTCTTCGCCGGAAACACTTCCGGCCGGGGACTTGTTTTGTAGGATCTGGGGACGTGGAAAGCAGCGGACTTCACTCGACGGATACCAAATTGGTGCGGTGAGCATGGACCGAAACCCTGAATCATGACGACTCCTCCAAACAAATCATCAAAACCTCCACTCATTCACGAAACAAAACCGGACTCCGGAAACAAAACCGGGACGTCGAACCCAGTCACCACAGCTCCTCCGCCATAGACGGAGGTACCACTTTTCACGGAGCAAGAGTCACTTGAAGAAAGAAAGAGGAGAGAAGCCGTAGAAAAGTACATGATGGCAATGCTGGTCAGACAGGGCGAGCAACAGAATGCGGCCATGGCCCTTATGCAAAATATGATGAACAAAATCTTACACTCACAGAAAGAGGAACAAGAATTGCTTCGAAGCCTTTGTCAAGAGAGACGACTAATTAAGTTGGAAGCACGACATCCATCGCGAGGCTCCCCGTCAATAGCGAGACTGGATCGCTCATGCTATACTTACCACCGCTCTAAGATGCCGGAAAACGGAGGAAGCACCTCGGCTAAAGGAAAGGACAGGATGGGATCCTCAAGGCGGGAAGAGAGGAATTCCGAGGAGAGATCGCTACAACATGAAGACAAAAGCCCCTCATTCGGGACTCGCCCAGAATTATCTCTGGATAGCGAAGGGAGTTCGACAGGATCAAGAAGAAAAGCTCCCCCCAAAACCTCAACTGGCGAGGGAGGACTTGGAAGCTGTCATAGCCTAGAAGGTGGATGCCCTTCTAATAGAGAGGGGGATGGAAGCAACAGTGCCAGACGTTACTGAGATAGCATCGCCTTACTGCACTCGCATTCGTGCTGAAAGATTCTCGAGAGGGTTCAAGAAGCCCCGTCTGCGTGAGTACTCAAGAGTGGGAGACCCCACGGCGCATATTCATTTCTTTCGCCAGTGTATGGAGGCGGATGATGCTACGGATGCCATGTTATGTAAACTGTTTCCCACCACCTTGGTGGCGCCTACGACCCACTAGTTTGAGGGCCTTAAGCCGGCATCCATAACCAACTTTGACATGATGGTCAAAAGCTTCGCCATGTACTTTGCCATGTCTATTCCGCTTAGCCGAACGGTCCAAGACTTGCAGATGGTTAGGTAGAGGTCGGATGAGTCCCTCGCCGACTTCGTGGAAAGATTCCAAAAAGTGGCTCTCGAGATCAGCGATTGCAACATTGACATAGCCTCTGAGGCACTAGCAAGGAGCTTCCGAAGCACGAACATGGCGAAGGACATTTCCATAGAGAGGCCCACCACTCTGGCGACGCTGATGTAGAAGGTTAGGACGTGGGTGCGTTGGGAAACCCACAAACGGAACACCAAATAAATGCAGGACGTCGTAAGGGTGGAACCGGCGAAACGATGAGATTTCGAGAAGCACGAGCCAGACCACCGGTAGGCATACCACCTTGAAAGGCCAAAACGGGAGGCGGAAGAGTTCACTCCCTTCAACGCCAAAAGAAAGGAAGTTTTGATGTGGATCGAGAAAAATGGGGAAGACATCAAATATCCCTCTAAGATGAGATATAAGGGGAAGCCGGGGGCTTATTGCGAGTTTCATAAAAGTGAGGGCCATGACACAGAGGAATGTAGAGAGTTGGCCAGTGAATTAAGCAAGAAGGCTGTTGATGGTCAGCTGAAACGCTTCCTCCAAAACCCGGCCCGAGACAAACAGCATGATGAAGGGGGAAGAAATCCCCGCCAGGAGCAACGAGGCAATCAGCTGCCCCGCCGCGATGCCGAGGTAAGCTATCAACTGCCTCCCCATGATACAAAGATAGGCTACCGACCACCTCGCCATAATGCCGAAGAACCCCCTCCTAGGGGAGTGATACATGTAATCTCTGGGGAAACCACCCAGAAAAAGAGGAAGAGGGGGAACACGTTTCACTATGATAATACTGACAGGGGAAGTGAAACATTCCACACCTTCGCTTAAGAGAAGAAGCCTTCGTCGCATAATGACGCCCTGATGATTGAAATGATGGTGGAAGGATATCAAGTACGTCGTACGCTGGTAGATACGGGCAGCTCGGTTAACGTGATGACCAGAAGAGTGTATAAAGTGATCGGAGGGAACCCCGATCACCTGGCTATCCATCAAGCGCTATTAATGGGGTTAGGTGGGCACGCCGTGCGCTTTTGCGGTTCGGTAAACCTATCCATAGCATTGGGAGAGGATGGCCCCCGGTGGAAGACAAGGGTTAAATTTCTTATCGTAGACATTCTATTGGCATATAACGTAATCCTAGGACGCCCCCTCATTATTGGATCCGAAGGTTCCATCAATTTACGATACCTAACACTTTAAATATCCACGCATCAGGGAATAGCCATAGCTCGTGGGAATTAGCAGGCCGCCCAGGAAACATATCTAATGTCCCTAAAGGCTGAGCCTTTAGCCATGGAGGAGGAACTTGACAGGGAGCGAGCAGCCGAACCCGTTGATGTGATGGTAGTTGTAACCTTGGAAGAAGGGAGAGAAGTTCACATGGTTGAGGGACAGAAGAAGGAAACTAAGGAAGAAATCCTCACTATGTTACGGGAGAAGGTGCACGCTTTTGTATGGACCTAGGTAGACTTGATGGGTGTCATCCCCCAAGTGGCTGACAAAGGCTGCCCCAGGTGAAATCAGTTAAGCAAAAACGAAGGAACCATGCACCGGAAAGATAGAAGGCCATAGAGGAAGAAGTCTCTTGCTTACTTAAGGCGGGGTACATCAAGGCAGTCCGATACCCCGATTGGATCGCCAATGTGGTGCTGGTCAAAAAACCAAACGACAAGTTCCGAATGTGCGTAGATATCACAGATCTAAATAGAGCTTGCTTGAAGGACAACTACCCTCTCCCCAGCATTGATATGTTGGTAGATGCCACGGTAAGTTACGCCATTTATTCTATATTGGATGCAGCATCGGGATACAATCAGATACCCATGGTTGAAGACGATAAGGAGAAGACATCATTCATTACGCACGAGGGCCACTTACCAACGAATGGTAAATGATATCTTCGGTGACATGATAGGGAAAGAGGTGGAGCTGTACGTGGATTATATGATTATCAAAAGCAAAGCAGAAGTAGTACACGCCACCGAAGTAGCAAAGGTTCTAACCCTTTTGGAGAAGTAAGGGCTGAAGCTTAATCCAAAGAAGTGTGCCTTCGGTGTAACAAAGGGAAAATTCTTGGGTTATCTGGTTTCACAAAGAGGAATAGAAGCTAACCTCGATAAGATAAAGGCGGTACTTTAGCTCAAAGAGCTGCGAAGCATCAAAGATATCTAGCACCTTAATGGCAAACTCAATCCCTTAGGCGGTTTTGTGTCATGCGCAGCGCACCGATGCATCCCGTTCTATAAGGCCTTGAAAGTAAAGAAGTTTATGTGGGGAGAAGACTGCACTGCAGACTACACTGCGGCATTTGCTGAGATCAAAGCATTCCTGGTCTCCCTGCCGTTGCTAAGCCATCCTGTCTCTGGCGCACCGCTATACATTTATATGAGCACTTCAGAAGAGGCATTAGGAATGGTGCTCGTCAGAGAGGAGGGGGCAGACCAGTTCCCCGTCTACTACGGTAGTCGCGCTTTGAAAGGTGCTGAAGTGAGGTACGGCCGGATGGAAAAGATGGCCTTCGTGCTGATAGTGTCTTCCTAGAAGTGGCGCCACTACTTTCAGGCCCATACAATTATAGTACGAACCGATTTGCCTCTTAAAAAAAACTACAACGACCTAAATCTTCGGGACACCTCGTAGAGTGGTCTCTCAAACTGGCAGAGTTCGATATCTTCTTCGAACCGAGGAATGCGATGAAGGCGCAGGTACTGGCAGACTTTGTGCAAGAAGCCCCCCTCCCGAAGGAACTACCAAAAGCAGCATGGCGTATGTTTATAGATGGTAATTCTAACAGTGCGGCAGCAGCATTGGGATTTTCATTCAAGGCCCGAAAGGGATAGTGATTCTGTAAGCAGCCAAATTAGACTTCAAGACTTCCAACAATGTAGTAGAATACGAAGCGCTGATTTTCGGCCTAGAGATCATTAAAGCCGTCAAGCCCAATAACATCAACATATTCAGTGACTCAAGGTTAGTGGTTAAACAGTTCGAAGGTGAATATAAGACCAAAAGTAAGGCCATGCGATAGTATCTCTCTAAGATCTCCTCCCTTATAAGAGAGATACGTGCCGATGGTACTAAAATGACAATTAAGCAAATCCCTAGATTTCTGAACGCAGAGTTAGATAGGCTGGAAAAGGGAGCATCGAGTGAAGAATAGGAGATCTAACTTCCCTGTGTCCCTCTTTATATCAGCACGCCTAGTGTACCAACAACGGAAGTGCTACATGTTGAAGAAGAGGACGAATTATTTACTCCTATCAGCAAATATTTGGAACATGATCAGCTACCAGCAAAGGAGGCTGCAGCTTAGAAGATAGTGCGGAAGTCCTTTCGCTACGTGATAATTAGCGGACATATGTACCGAAAGTCTATTAGCAACCCCTGGCTAAAATGCGTGGGATGCATCAACGCCGACTACATAATGCGTGAGGTTCACAAAGGCCTCTGCGGCGCGCATGAGAAGAAGGATACAATGGTAAAGAGAGCCAAGCTGCAAGGTTTTTACTGGCCAACAATTGAGCTAGACGCCAAGAATCTGGTCTAATGTAGGGCCACGATCGGTAATCCAGGCCACGTGGCCCTTTGCCCTATGGGGCGTGGACTTGGTAGGGTCGTTGCCAAGTGTAAAGCAGCAAAAACACTGGGTCATTGTGGCCCTAGACCATTTTACCAAGTGGGTAGAAGCTGAACCCCTGTCAACCATAACGTCGAAGCAAGTCACCTCCTACTTCAGCAAAAACATTATGTCACGATTTAGCATATCTCATACCATCATCGCAGACAACGGGACGCAATTCAACTGCCATGCATTCAAGTGCTTCTGCTAATGGTTCAAAATACGACTTCGCTTCTCCAGCGTCTCTCATCCCCAGACAAATGGAATGACGGAAGTAACAAACAGGACCATTTTGGAAGGAATCAAGACAAGGGTATATGAGAACGATTCAGCATGGCTGGAAGAACTCAATAATGTCCTATGGTCCTATAGAACCACTCCCCGGATAGCAATGGGCGAAACACCCTTCCTCCTTACATACGGAATAGAAGCGGTAGTCCCCGTTAACATCGACACTCCCAGTGCAAGGGTGGGAAACTACATCAAAGGGGCCTCCAATGATGACTTACTAAGGCACAACTTGGACTCCTTGGAGGAAAGATGAGAACAGGCCCTCATCCGCATAATAGAATATAAACGGCGTATAGCACTCATACGCAATCAAAAAATCAAGCCCCGTTTATTTCAAGAAGGCGAGTTATTTCTCCGCAACACAAAGGACTCACAAGCCAGAGAAGGGCGAGGGAAGCTCGGCATCAAATGGGAAGGTCCATTCAAAGTGGTGAGGTGGATAGGCAGCAGCACCTATAAATTATCCACCACAAGCAGAAAGATCTTGCCCCGCACATGGAATGAAACATCCCTCCAAAAGTTTTACCCAGGAGGATAGCAATTGTAGTACTTTGTGTTTCGTAGGGCTGTGTTTTGTAAGCATTCAAGACAATAACAATATAATGTTTCACAAGTTATGACAATACAATGATCAAAATAGAAGCAGGCGAGCACAACTCAAAAAGCTCGCAAGGTCAGATTCCCGGGATCCCCTCGTTGCTCTCACGCTTTGAAATTAAAGCAAGTTAAGCAGCCCGCAGGGTCAGATCCCCTCGGCGTTCTCATGCTTTGAAATTAAAGCAAGTTAAACAGCCCGTAGGGTCAGTTACCCGAGATCCCCACAGCGCTTTCACGCTTTGAAATTAAAGAAAATTAAACAGCCAGCAGGGTCAGATCCCCTCGGTGCTTTCATGCTTTGAAACTAAAGCAAGTTAAACAGCCCGCAGGGTCAGATCC
>CATIWQ010021410.1:0-12063 GCA_949673415.1 Euphorbia schlechtendalii | reverse complement strand
TGTATGTATGTATGTATGTATGTATGTATGTATGTATGTATGTATGTATGTATGTATGTATGTATGTATGTATGTATGTATGTATGTATAGACACACACACGTGTGTGTGTGTTTGTATATACACACGTGTGTGTGTATATATGTATATGTATGTATGTATATATATATATTATGTATATTATATATGTATATACGTATATATATGTGTATATATATATACATATATATGTATATGCATTTGGTCTTTTTGTCCAAGCTTTTGGATTTTTGCATCAGTCCAATAGGCATTTTCATCGGTTTAATTAATCCGATGGAAATGCTAAGGAACATTTGTAACGGTTTTAGTTAAAACCGTTGCAAATGACTCTATATCCGCTAAATGTTTGCAACGGTTTTAACTAAATTGATGAAATGCCATTTATCTTGTTTATCAAAATTTATTTAATTAAAATTTTTTTTAAACCAATGTATTTGTATCGGTTATGTAAAAACTGATCCAACTGATAGACATTTGGATCGGTTTTTTTAAAATCGGTCCAAATGACACGATCCAAAAGGACATTTTTCTTCTGGTGTCCCCTTGAGAATAGTTATTCCTTTATTGTTTTGTTTTTAAATTTCATAACTCTCCTTGAGTGTTTTATATAGGTGAAACAAATAAACTATTTTTAATATTTTTTTTCTTGACGTTATCATTTAAAAAAAAATAAATAGACTTTCTGAAGTCGATTTTTTTGATTTTAGTAATTTAGAGTATTAATAATATATTGTGCTAAACAATAAACTATTCTTTTTATTCTCATCATAACCCAACCAAACAAAAAGATAAAAAATTCTCAAAATATATATATTGTATTCAGTTCAAAGAACTATTCAATTCCATTTTATTTATTTAGTGAACCAAACGTTAAAGTGCGTGTGTTATTCAATTTGTTACATTTATTAAGCCTTTCATGATAGAATATCTATTAATATTATGCTTTAATATGTACTTAGAAGATAAAAAAGATAATAATTACGTAACACACGAACAAATGGGAGACTAGATAGCAATGACCTATGCCAAGTAAGTGACTTTGCCATTTTAATTATTGTAACATATTGGTCGAATAAAGCCTATCCCGAGTATGGGTCGCCGTTTGAAGCCATCCATCATGTTTGATTCATTTAGAAGTGAGTTGCAATCAGGATAAACAATCCATATGCTATATGCTTGTTCTTCTTTTCAGTTTATACTTTTTTTTAGTCGATCAATTTTTTTGAAGATGTTGGGCACATGATTTTGTCATTGATGCATAACATAACTTTATGGTATGAGCACTTCTAGTTAATTTATTTTTTTCATGAAAACAATTTCTAAAACCGTTGTTTCATGTTAAAATTTTACTAATGCCATAACGTGTTAAATAAAAATTAGGCCTAATACATCAACACCCACCCTAAATTTGACTCAGAAAATTAAATGTTATCCTCAACTTTTAAAATGATCAGTTACCCCCTTAACTTGGCAAAAATGACCAATTACCCACTTAACTTACCAAAAATGACCAATTACCCCCTTAACTTGCCAAAAATGCACCGGTTAACCCCTTCAATGCCACGTATCAAAATTTGATTGGTTTGACTTTTCAAAGATATCATTTTTTTTTTATTTTTTCTCTCCAACCAGAAGTTGACATGTGGCATTAAGGGGGCAAATTGGTGCATTTTTGCCAAGTTAAGGGGAGTAACTGATCCTTTTTGCCAAGTTGATGGGGGGTAATTGATCCTTTATAAAGATGAAAGTGATATCCGATTTTCTGAGCCAACTTTAACGGGGTGTTGATGCATTTGGGCAAAAAATTAAGATCGAGCTCGGGTGGTGTATGGTGTTTTTTAGTTTATTGAATATGAGAACTTTTTAACTATAAATAATTTATATTTGAGGAGTCGAAATGTTTGAGTTTTGTAAGCAACTTATAAGTTGAAGTGTCTATTGAATGTCTTATAAGTTGTTGAACCCGTGAAATGACTAAAAATTGAATACATATACTAAACAAACTTTTTTAGTGTATAAATTAAAAAGGGTATATTCATCTTTACTTGGTTTTTTTTATTTTAATTGTTTATAAACTACTTAAAAAGTATACAATCAAAATTAAACTTTTGATCTATAAGTTGCTAAGAGCATGTCCAATGATTCCTCATTCTGAAGCATTCTCTAAAATGGGGAATGAATATGGGGAATAGTTAACTTCAATCATACCCCGTATAATATATCCCCAAAATGGGGTTCCCTACATATAGGGAACTCAAAATGGGAAATGATTATTATATTAATATATTTTTTATTTTGATTTATTTTAATGTATTGATACTTTTTTGGTTATTGAGAGTAGATTTGATGTAAAAAAATTAATTTAATAATAATAAAATAATATTACCCTATTGGAATCTGAAATGAGGAAGATAATTGGAGCAAAAATACTTAAATCCTGCAAAATAGAATTTGAGGAATGGAAAATAAGACTTTAATAATTTAAAATATAAGCAACAAATTCACTTCACACCACTCGTTATAAGTTAAAAAATATTTTGTAAGTTATTTTGATCAGCTTTATAAGCGGTGAGAAACCCTTTTAATAAAAAAAAATTGATTGGAAGGTCAATTGTGATTTTCATTTAAAATAAAAGAGAGTATGTATTTAGTCTTTTTTCAAACAAACAAAGACTTGACAGAAATTTATACAACAACTTGCAAAGTCTGCAGTAAGTAATTCAGCATTTCCTTAATAAGATCAAAATTCCACAATGTGATTACACAAATCACTCTAAGCTGTAACTGAGTGAAAGGGGTGAAAATAGAATATTACAATTGCCAAAAACAATACCATGTTAAAACAGCCGATTTCGATCTGTCCACGATAACTATAACGCACAACTCGTCAACTGGGTGTAGTGAAACTCGATTTGAAGCCGCTGATGAATCGACGTTGATGCTGCTCCCATCAAACCTTTCTTCATATCGGCTTGCATTTGCCGAACAGGAATTGCTGCTAAAAAGCTCTTTATATACTCTCTACACGATTCCTTCCCTTTACACACCATTTCTTCCTCTTTCCTCAGTTCGGTTTTCCGCTTACTTGTTCGGTTTTCTGCTTTCGGTTCCCGAGAAATCGACGCTTCTCTGTCGAATTTCAAAATATAAGCTTGATCGCATCCCTCGAAAAGCCTCTCTCCCAAAGTGTCGATAATATAGTAAGCGTCCGCCTCGACCCTCAGCACAAAAAAGTGGTCATTCCAACTAACAATGTAAACCAATGGCTCACCATTTTCTGATAAATTCAACCCGCTTCGGCTAATCTCGTCCCATATATTGTCGAACGACATTGCTCCATCGAGGAAGTCGAAATTTCCTTGTAAGCCTTCCGGATGAAAGAACCCGATAAAAGACTTTTCCGGTACGACCGATAGGGGACGGATTTCGGCTTGGAGGACCGTGTCGAGATCGAAATGCTTGTCGGGGAATTTCTGCCGATATTCTTCGTTTTCGCACAACTTTCTCCATTCTGAGGACCCGTCTCTGATAAGGCAGTCGAAAACCGACTTGATCGGGATTTCGTGCTTGTTAGATTGCAGCCAGTTGGCGATGACGGCAACGAGAGCTGTACAAGCGCTCTCTCCTGCTGCTCGCTCGTTTCGTTGGTCGATCGAGGCGAAAAAGACCCGTGCTTGGAGCTTCATGTGTCCTTCTCGGCTTGTTACTTCTTTCTTCTCCCAGCTGCCAACGGCGAAATAATCGTCTCCGAAATTGGAGAACGATGATCGACTAGTGGTAGAACCTTCCTCCAATTTGCTCCACTGAATAAGTAAATCGATAATTCAGACCTAAGTTCAAAAAATCTAATGTATCTGGGGGAGACCAAAAAACCGAAAACCGAACCAATCCGTAAAGCCTAACTGAATAGAATTGAACCAAATATATTCGGTTAGGTTTTCATGCTTAAATTTGCATTTAATACTAGAAAACTAAGCCTTTTTCAAATTCACAATAAATTATATATGTTAGAAAATTATTTATATTGATTTTTTTAGTAATTTTATATTTGAAAAAGAAAAATGTCAAATTGAAAGTATAGAATAGTAAATCGGTTTTAAACCAAACCGAAATAATTCCTTTGGTTTTTGGTTTATGTATTTCCCATTAATGGTTTTAGGTTCAGTCTTTTTAACCGAACCGAACTTTGGTTATAGCATTAAAAAGTTGACAAAGAAGCAGCAAAGTGAAACATACCCCAGAACTGGACTCATCTGACGAGCTAAGCTGCCTACGATCGAAATCTATGTCATCGCCGCCAGTTTCTGTGTAATCTTTCTTCAAAAGAGGCTCTCCTTTAACTTTATGTTTCGAAGTTCTGAAACTCAACCTTTTCCTCCTCCAAGCCAAGATTCGTTGCTTCGAACTCTCCTTCGAACGCAACGTTGCAGTTGGTACCATCATCATCATCTCCCTTTTACGGTTCTTATAATATATCCAATCCTCAGCTTCACCATCAACTACAGCACTCGAGTACAACGATCCTCGAGCAAAGTTTGCACTGGCAAGTGTTTCATAATTAACAGAAAGCAAAGCAGCATTAGAATTCCTATTCCTATTACTATCCTCTGATGAATTCCCAGCATCATCATCTTCATCAAGCGAATCGGTATCGACAGGAGAGCTGGACTCGGATTCTTCACGAAAAGGTTTCGCTGATTTTCGAAAAAGTCCTACTTTTTGCAGGCCTGCTTTCCAAGCGGGCGATAAAGCTTCATCAGAAGATGGCGATGATGGAACTGGGTGGATCGCTCTCGACACTGCTTGCATAGATTCTTGAGTTGTTCCCAATTCGATCAACCCGAGACATAGCTGCAGTTCAGCTCGATCAGAAACATGTAAGAAAAAAATACCGCAAATGTAAAAAGGCGTTGAAGTAAGCTTACACATAGCATAGGAGGAGCATTGGCAGGGTTAGTACCGGGTATTCTCAGAGGAAGATTCATGTCGAGCTCTTTATCGATAGCAGCAGAAGCGAATTCTGCGAGATTTAAAGTAGCAGTTCCAACTACACAAGTGTTGCTTTTATTATGGTCCAGTCCCTACACCATTACCACATAAAATAAGTCATATGGCACTAAATGGAAAAAAATTTGTCAATGGTATGATTAGATCAGCAACAAAATGCTGAACCTGATTCCACTATAAGGAAATGTCTGTTACATCACTCCCACACCAAAACATGTCACCTTAGGCTAAAAATAATAGACTAGCTGAAATTAAAATAAAAGACTAAAAGACTACAATTTGTCCCTTTAGTGTCCGGCCCTTAGTAATCGTCTGTTTAAAAATAATGTGCTTGGTAATTTGAGGGTAAAAATTGAAAAATATAAGAAAATTTGGCATGAGTCAGATAAAAGAAAAGGTGTGTAGGGACCCAGCCATTGAGTTGTCAAAATTCTATGCTTATGAGAATTAACAAGTGTGTGACAGGATTTAACTTGATAGAAACAGTCACTTTGTGTGAAGCCCATTACTTGTAAATTATCACCACAAACTCTTCTTTTTTTTCTTTTCTTTGAGGCAATTATTCTCTATATAGAATAGAATATTACATCCCAAAAGGCAACCAACCATGGCCATTAATTCCCATTCATATATTCATCATTACTTGCCATTTTATATTGTTGACTCCATTAATATTAAAAAATTCCATCCCAATAAAACCGACCATCATTGAAATATACTATTACCTAAACTTTTTATTAAATAAATATAATATCTAAAACATTCTCCTTTTTTAATTGTAACAGATTGGTCAACTAATGAACGAAGGTCCACGGATACAAAACACTGCAGCTGAACCAAACGAGTCCTAAAAATCTTTTATTTACTTCTATTACACTTTTTCTGGTATGACTAAAGCCTTTCAAGATTATACCTACAACGCATGTTCTACTAATATATAAACTACATTCGACGGAATATACTTAATAGAAGTCATTTTGGAGAGTTATTTTCCCAAGTGCAAAAGCAATTGTTCTTGAGAAATTTCATGAGATGAGCTTTTCGGGATAGCAAGTTGTATGAGATTGGGAAATCAATATAAAACTAGCCATATATGGGTAAGGGTAAAAAGGACTTACTCTTTATGCGATTAGTTAAATATAGATTGATGAACTTTTAGGAACAGAAATCAATGTGCAACTCTATTGATTAGAATAACACCCAGAATACAACAAAATCATTGAGATAAACATAAGCCCGGAAATTTGAATAAATCGGAGTATGTAATGGTAACAATCAAACAGAAAATATATAAACAATAGGTCAATTTCTACAGGAAACTAATAATGCAGCATATTATATTCAATAACTACAAAACAAACTTATGAAACAACAAAAAAGTTGAAATCGATTCAGGTAAAAAAACAAATTCAAACTCGTGAAATTGAAATGAAGAGATCAGAGAAGAGAACTTACAGAAAAAACAGTGAACAAAATCTCGCATGGATTATTAGAGCCAGAGAGATCGCAAACAGTTTTAAATTCCTCATTCAATTGAAATACTCCACCTTCCTCTGTATTATTATTCCTCTTGCAAGACCTTCTTAAATTCCTCAACCCAATTTTCTTACTTTCACCTTTCAATTTAATCTCAACCCAGAATCCCCAATTCTCTTCCAATTTTACCCCTTCCAGCTTCTGCACTCGAATTCTCGCCTCCATTTTTCTCGACGACACAGCCGGCCATGGCGACCATCTCATCATCATCGCAACCACCATTGAATTATCTCTACAATTTCAGAGCACCGATTGATTGATGATTTAAATAGAGATTAAAGACTGAAATCCGAGGTTGGATTTGGTGGTGATATTTGGAAGAAAAGAAGAAGATGCAGTTATGGTTAGGGATTTAAAGCGAGATTTGGAGAATTGAAAATTGGGCAGAGGGAATTAATCAGGAATTTGGATTGGAATCTTTATTGGAAAGTAGACGGAGAAATTTTAGGATTAGATTTGATTATTTTTATCCAGGCAAAATATGGAGAAAGAAGGGAAGTTTATAATGCCGTTGTTTTAAACACTCTCAATTCCGTTGGTTAGAGAGAGAAATATATAACCTAAAATCTAACGTCTCTTTTTAACTCTTTTGTTTTTGCACAAAGGTTTTTCTTTTAAAACTTTACTACGGTTCCTGGATTAATGTCTTTTCGGTTTGTTAATACTGATTCCTGAAACAGCAACATCTCGAATGGGTAAACTTAAAAAAAAAAAGGACGTCCGTGGTTTCAAAAAATTTGCAAATAAATGATGCTCAATAATAAATTATGTCACGAAAATGAGTAATCTTGTTCATTTTTATCTAAATTTTTATGAGATGGTTCATAAAAATACAATACACATCATTGATAAATTTTGTAAATTTTTTGAATAGTCCATATATATTTTTTAATTAAATTATGATATAAACTTTAAAAATCATAACAAATAAAAAATATTTTCGAAAATTACTCAAATCACGATGTATAATTTTTAAATAATAAATTTTAACTAATAGAAGTTGAATTGTTTCAAATATTCAATGTAACACCACTATTTTTAAACCATTAACTCCCTTTGCAAATTTTGAAACTACAGACCACCTTTTGCAAAAAAAAAAAAAAAAATTACTCATACCCTGTTTCGTAAATGAGTGAAATTACAAAGTATTTTTTTAAAATTTATCCTAACTTACATTATCGCGCAATTCATCATTTATACTTGTCTTCGTAAAATCGGTATTGGAATGTTAGAAAAATAAGACAGGAGTGACCCAACTCAAAATAACAGATTCATTATTTTTCGTACATAATCCATTGTAAAAACGTTGAGTAATAACTAGTAAAAGTTTATAATAACTACAAAACTCTATAATGAAATACATACATAAAAACAAGAAAATTGCCGGAGAATTTAAAATGTACTACCGAAAACTTATTAAAGAGTGTATAATAAATATTATCACAATAACTTATGATTCTCAATATTGAATACTATGCAAAACTTTATGTATGTACTAATTAGGATCTTATTAGTATATATGCATCATTTAAGATTGATTAGTCATCCTCTGAACTTGTTCAAAATGTACACTTGCCATATCTTAAACTTTCAAATATGTCCAATTCCTCCCCTAAACTTGAAACTTGTTCAAAATGGACACTTGACATCCAAAACTTTCAAATATGCCAGTACTCCTCATAAACGTGTTTAGAATGCACCAATTTATCTCTGTCACGTGTCTGACAAGATATATGGTCCAATAGACTTAGCTTATACCTTGTTTATAATGTAATTATACCTTTATACTTAGCTTATACCACAACTATACTAGAACTAGTTACCGTTAGAATAGAAAAGGGTAAAGTGGTCTTTACACTTTATCTGTTATAAAAGGAACTGTAAAGGCTCGGTATTCAGTTACTTAGAATATATAAGATTCAATTGTAAACGTTTTTCTCTCTCGATTTCTTCTTTCAATCTCAGTTCTTGAGCTTATTCTTTCTTTCGATTATGCTCAATCGATTTCTTGTGATGGTATTAGAGCATAGATCTCTGTTCTAATTAAGCTTTCGCATCAGTTCTTCAAATCGATTTACATTTTGCATTTTTGACTTGTTTTTCCAGAATGGCAAGAAATCAGCCACACATTGATGAAAATAGTCCATACTACTTGCATCCAGGTGAGAATCTTTCTCTCATTTTAATTACACTACTTCTTGATAAAGGAAACTATCATTCCTGGGCAAGATCCATGAAAATGGCGCTTCTATCT
The DNA here is from genome assembly GCA_949673415.1 of Euphorbia schlechtendalii. Classification (NCBI taxonomy): domain Eukaryota; kingdom Viridiplantae; phylum Streptophyta; class Magnoliopsida; order Malpighiales; family Euphorbiaceae; genus Euphorbia; species Euphorbia schlechtendalii. The sequence continues at coordinate 3,228 of CATIWQ010021410.1, read as the reverse complement.
AAAAATAAGGTTGACTTTTTTTTACAGAATGATTGAAAAGCCTAGCACAGATAGTCAAATATTTAGTGTGTGGAGGAGGTGTAACAACATGGTACTTTCTTGGTTAATAAAGTCATTGTCACCGTCTATAGCTCAAACTGCTCTAAATTTTGAATTAGCTAGTTCTTTATGGAATAGTCTAAAAGAGGGATTTTCTCAATCAGACATATATAGGTTAGCAAATTTACAGGGAGAGATCTTTACTATTTCGGAAGGAGCTAGGATTATAATTGAATATTCGCATCTTTACAAAATCTTTGGGATGAGCATAGTGAATTGAATACTGTGAGTTGAGTTGTTAGTGGAGATGAGTTGCCTGATTTGGTTAATAGAGCAAATTTGGTTATTAGTGGAGAAGAGTTGCCTGATCAGGATGATTTTGATCAATAATACTATGAGAAAAATGAGGTTGTCAAAGATGGACTTGTAAGTAGCAACACTAATACTTTCACTCCAAACCAAATGACTCAGTTGGTGCAAGCTTTCAGTAGTTGAAATATGAAGCAGGAAGTACTTCTCTAAATAACTCCTTTGCAGCAACAACAAGAGTGGTGCCTACTCAACACTCTACAGAAATATCAAAGGACTATGCAATTGCTTCAACCTCGGGAAAAGTTCATAATTCCTTTAATTCGAGTAATGTTTAGTTAGTATATATAGGATCTAGCTGTCATATTACATGTTCTAAGCATAAATTTAAAAATGTGAAAGAAGTTAGTAATTAGAATGTGATGCTACCTAATAACATGAGATTGTGTGCTACTTATAAAGGGGAAGTTCATATAGCTAAAAAATTAATCTAGTATGTTTTTTAAAATGCTTCTACTTTTAAGTATAACTTCAGTTACTAAATTGATTGCTACACTTGTTTGCGAGTTCTTATTTTTTGCTGAAAATTGTGTTATACAGGAAGCTATGACCAAGAAGAAGATTGGTTTAGCTGAATTTCAAATGGCTTGTATCAGCTCAATGCTACAACTTGTAGTATTGTTTCATTCAATAATGATTTAGTTTTTTCAGTTGCTTGTAATAAGGAAGACTTGTGGTACTATAGGTTAGGATACTTATTACTATATCTTCTGATTTGGTTTGTGATGTTTGTTATGAGGCAAAATTAAAAAATTTCCATTTCCTATTTCAAAGTCTGTTATGTTTAGTGCATATGAAATTGTTCATTTTGAAATTTGGGGACCAACTTCCATGTCTTTAGACGGTTATAAATATTTTGTGACTATCATAGATGATTATACTATATTCACCTGGGTTGTTATGATTAGAGATAAAGGAGAAACTTCAAATGTGGTTAGAAATTTCTGTAAATGGTGCATGTTCAGTTTGAAAAGCATGTAATGGTGATTAGGTATGATAATGGTCTTGAATTTAGTTTAAGTTCTTTTTATGCTCAAAATGGTATTAAACATTAGAAAAATCCTGTGTTGAGACTCCACAACAAAATGGCTTAGTGGAGAGGAAGCACTAACATATTATAAATGTGGCAAGAACTTTGAAATTTTAGAGTAAACTGCCTAAAACTTTTTGGAGTTATTTTGTTGGCCATGCCATACATTTAATAAATAGGCTAACTTCACCATTGCTGTCTAATAAAAGTCCTTATGAGTTTTTGTTTAAAAAGAAACATGATTATGTATCTCTGAAAACCTTTGGTTGCCTGTGTTATTTTACTAGTTTAAAGAGACAGAGAACAAAGTTTGATCCTAGAGGCATTAAGGGTATCTTTTTATGTTATGTTGAGGGAGTAAAAGGATATAGGGTCTATGTCTTAATTACTGTTTAATCAAGACAGTAATTGAAATTAACCTAAGGATCTCCTAAGCATGTCATGATTGATATCTAGGTTAAAATGTTCCGTAGATGCTTTTAGGTTTATAAAGCTTATAAAAGAAATCTAGCATCTAAGTTTAGAACATTACCGGTTGATGCGTGCTTTCTCTCTTTTGGTGACGGTATTCCTTTAGAGCAATTTGGTAGAACTTCGTTAGCACGACCTTCCAAGAGAGGAGAGCCTATATGATTGATCCACAGAGATCTTCACCGATCAAAACCTCATTGAAGAAGAACTCGTTAGTAAACAGCAACTGCTAAACAGCTCAAAAACCAACCCGAAAATAAACCAAGAAGCTCACTTTAGAAAGAGCTTTTAAAAAGAATTGTTTGATTGTTTGAGGAAACTCATGGAGGATCTCGCATAACAAAGGAAGAAGAGGATGTCGAACTCAAAGAGAAAAAGCTGAGCTGAAGAAGTATATTTGTCATTGTGAATAAAGAGAGGAACTGAAGGCCTATTTATAGGGAAAAGGGGAGTGTTAGACTCCCTCTAAAAGTCTATGCGGGATGGGAATATTCCATCCCACATCCAAGTTGTCTGCATGGGTCCATATGACTACCACAAGGCAAGCCCTAACGGGCTTGCCTTGTGCCTCAAGCTGGGCTTGAGCGTAGGCCACGCTCTGCACACAAGCGTTACCTTAGGCAGTGTTTGCGGGCCTGCAGCCCGTTAGCGCGCATGGGCTGTCCTCGTGCACTAGCGGCCCACGAGCCATAGGGTAGCCGCGCAGGCCCCACTCCGAACATCTTATGTTCATTTGGGGCTCACTCGCAATAGGAAAAATCCCTTGCTACGCTCCGTGCAATTTTCCCATTTTCTCTTTGTTCCCTTTAATTATTAATTTGGTCTAACCAATTAATAATTCTTCTAACAAATTCGACAATTGGTATTTTCGGCATAGGCCGAGTCTATAGGTTCTTTACTTAGTCCAATAAAGACCCAAAGTGTGTGACCTCATAGGATCCCAAAGTATTGAGCTGCTAGAGGTTAACCTAAACTTAGTTTCCCATCCGGGAACCTTTAGGCTTAGTTAGACCTGTTCGTCGGGCGGGCCGGGCGGGTTCGGGCCGGGCTTGACGGGCTTTTAACAAAAATAGCTATATCAAGCCCGGTCCAAGCCCATAGTTTAGAACTTCGGGCCCGAGTCGGGCTCGGGTTGGGTTTACAAGATCATTCCCAAACCTGGCCTAAGCCCGTAGATATTTTTTTGTTATAAATTTTTTTATTTAAACTAAATTGAAAAAATATAAAATAAATCAAAATATGCTTAAATTTTTAATATAATTGCTTTATTTACTTAAAATCTCTAATACTTAGAAACATATATGGTAATCAAGTATACA
>CATIWQ010021373.1:0-30246 GCA_949673415.1 Euphorbia schlechtendalii | reverse complement strand
TGAACCTAGGATTTTCATCTTTTATTTTATTTTAACTGTTGTAATTCTTCTTCATCTCTTTCTTTATCATAAGAAGATGTATGTTAGAACACCCCCACGAAGGAAATAAAACATATTCCCGGATAACAGACCACACTTTTTACCATGCGAGCAATTTCATTAATTAAAATGAGCAACCAATGTGCTAATAAAACGAACAGTTTTATTTAAACGAACAATATCGCGATTGATTTTCTTAAGGCCACACGGGCCTTGCCAGATCCAAAATCGAACATACGTGTTATTCCCTGTGCTAAACTTTGTGGATGTAGGTAGGATTTTATTTTCCTTCGGGTATCGCAATTTCATTTTTTTTTCGGGAAATGTAATTAATAAGTTAGCGGGCGGTTGCATCCCCCGATTTTTTAAGCCTTGTAATTTTATTTTCCGCATTTACTTTCCGTATTTACTTACAGTTTCGTGGATGGTTTATTTTTCCACTTTATGGATGGTTTATATTTCGCAATATGTGAATCATGTATTTAACTCCATAAATGACCTAAGTGCGAATATGCACAATTAAAAGAAAACGGTTTTCTATAGATGTAATTTAATGTGATCCAATAAGAAATAAGCAACTTATCCCGGACCCGAATCTCTGTGTCTTGGTGGGCCATCCCCTGGACGTTAAGCCTCACAGGACTCTATTTCCTGGAAAGAGCTAATCCAGGTGGTGACTCAACACTGAGAGAAGGCGGATTCGGGTTTGAACCGATCTTAAACGTTTTTCACCTTTTTCTCTTTTAACCTTTTTCCCAGGTCCCCGACCCGGTGCTTTTCTTCTTCCTCTTTTTCAAAACACCCCGGTGGACCGTGCCTATGAATCCCGTGCACTCTTGGCCCACCGCTCCGTGTCTCCCGCTCACACCAGCTTCGTCAGTATTAGTGGCCATAGGAGTGGACATTGGCTTCGAATGTTCCATATCAAACTTCTTCAAGACTTCTTTCACATACTTTGCTTGGCTAATGAAGATTCCATCTTCACTTTGCTTGATTTGAAGACCAAGGAAAAAGTTGAGCTTTCCCATCATAAACATTTCAAACTCGCTTTTCATCTGCTTGCTGAACTCCTTGCACAACTTCTCATTAGTTGCACCAAAAATGATATCATCAATATAAATTTGGACTAGCAACACATCTTCTTTCCTTCTCCTGATAAACAGAGTTGTATTTACTTTTCCTCTTTCATAGCCTTTGCTAATCAAGAAATTGGTTAACCTCTCATTCCAAGCTCTTGGAGCCTGCTTCAATCTATACAGAGCCTTCTTCAATTTGAAGATAGGATTCTTCAGGTCTTCAAAGCCTGGAGGCTTGCAAAGATAGACTTCTTCTTAAATGAATCCATTCTAGAATGCCCTCTTAACATCCATTTGAAATAATTTGGAGTTCATATGGGATGCGAAAGCACACATGATTCGAATGGCTTCTAGACATGCTATTGGAGCATAGGTCTCATCATAATCTATGCATTCCTGCTGATTGTAGCCTTGAGCAACAAGCTTGGCTTTGTTCCTATCAACAGAGCCATCTTCACAAGCTTGTTCTTGAATACCCATTTGGTTCCAATGATTACTTCCCTTTCGGCTTCGGAACTAGATCCCAAACATCATTACACTTGAACTGATCTAGCTCCTCTTGCATAGTTATCATCCAATAATCATCGCCTTCTACGTCTTCAAATTTCTTGGGTTCAATCAATGAAATGAAGGCTAGATGACTCATCATCCTACTAAGTTGTCCACGCATCATCATTGAATTCTAAACTTGATCAACAATGCCTTCAAGCGGATGGTGATGATGAGTTCTGATCTCCCTTGGTAGACCTGGATCAGCTGTTAGAGGAGCTACAATGGGTTGCTGAGGAAGAGGTTGATCTTCGCTATCATTGAAGTTTATAGAAAGATCCTCATCTTCTTTAACTTCCTCAGCTTAGGGCTCTTGTGCTAAGTTGGGTAGCACAGAGAGTGGTATACTGAGTTAATTATCTTACTAGGGTACTCCTTCGTCTTCATCAGATGGATGTCTATTTGCATTGTTAGTTTCATCGAAATCCACATGCGTAGACTCCTCTAACAGGCTGGTTCTTTTGACATATACTCTATATACCCTACCATTAGTTGAGTATCTCAAAAAGATACCTTCATCAGACTTAGGATCAAACTTTCCTAGTTGATCTTTGGTGTTAAGAATAAAGCATCTACAACCAAATGATTTGAGATTACCAATCTTAGGTTTGCGCCCTCGCCAAAGCTCATAAGGTGTCTTCTCAAGAATTGGGCAAATTAAAACCCGATTCAAGATATAACAGGCTGTGTTGATAGCTTCTCCCCGAAAGTACTTTGGTAGATTATTATCACTCAACATGGATCAAGCCATTTCAACTATAGTTCTATTCCTCCTTTCTACAACCCCATTTTGTTGAGGAGTATAAGGAGAAGAGAAGTTGTGTTCAATACCATGCGATGAAGAGAATTCTTCGAAATGAAATTTCTAGAATTCATGTCCATGATCACTTTAGATTCTAATGATTTTATTTCCAGTTTCATTCATTATCTGATTACTAAGCTTGACAAAAGATTCATATGTTTCATCTTTGCCACAGAGTAAGACTACCCAAGTGAATCTCTTATAGTCATCCACAACCACCAATGAGAATCTTTTACCACCCATGCTCATAGGCTGAATTGGATAGAAAAGATTAAGGTGTAGTAGCTCCAATAGTCGCTTAGAAAATACGTGATTAATTGACTTATAAGATTTCTTAACTTGCTAACCTTCTTAACAAGTTGAGCATTGTTTATCCTTTTCGAAGCTGATGCTGGGTAACCCCATAACTAATTGCTTTTTTGCCAATTTGGACATAATGTTCATATTTATATGAACTAACCTTTTGTGTCAAAGCCACAAATTATCCTCCTTAGATACAAGACACATGTTAGTGGAGCCAGGGGATAAATCAATCATATAAACATTATTGATTCTAAGAGTAAAGAGAATAGTAGAACCAGTCTTACTATCAATAATTAAGCAACCTGCTGAGTCGAATGTAACCTTCTTGCCTTTGTCACAAAGTTAAGCTACACTAAGCAAGTTAAACTTGAGTCTTTTGACCAGAGAAACCTCCTCAATTGAAGGAGAGACACCAATAGTACCACAGCCTACAATCTTGCCTTTTTTGTTATCTCTGAAACTAACACTTCCATTCTTTTTATGTTCCAATGAGATGAACTGATCTTCATCTCCCATTATATGCCTTAAGAATTCGCTATCCACATACCACATTCTAGAGTCATCAACGGATCTAAGGTTCACCTGCAAAGTAATTACTTTCTCTTAGGTACCCATGCTTTAGAGCTGGGTCCTCCCTTGTTAGCAGTGCTTAAATTTGACCAATCGTACTCATCATAATAACCATTTTTATGCCTACACGTTACTGTGGCATGTCTAACTTTCCCACAAAAATCGCACGTCATTTTTGTTTTGGGCTGGCTCGCTTTCTTCTATTTAGAGGAATTCTTCCTCTTAGAATTACGAGTTTGGTTATTCTAAGATTGATTGTTGGCAGGAGGAGGATCCTTTTTCTTCTTTAAAGCTGTTATTTCAGCAATCAACTCATCTAATTGCTTAGTGAGCTTGGTAGTTAAACATTTTTGATACTTAGCTTTTTCTTAAAGAAAATGAATATCAAGAGATAAGGAAGTTATAGTATCTTCCTGATCTTCACTTCTCCTCACTAACTCTTTGATGTTCTTCATCGACTTGTTAGTTAATTTCATAACATCAAAAAGTGCATGGGTAAATTCTTCTAAAGACAAAGGAATTTCTGAGATTACCTCAGCATGAGAAGATTTTCCTTTGCGCTCAGCTTTAGAGTCAGTAGCAGATTGATCTCTACCGGAGGTAGATGCTAAGCCTTCACCCCTTTGATCTTCTAAGGCAATCAGATATAGGTTTATTGAATCAGTTACTTCCTCATTAGATGATGAGGATTCTTCTGAGTCGCTCCAATTGGCAGCAAGGGCTTTATTCTTCTTGCTGAACCTCTTCTTGAACTTGTCCTTCTTCGCTTTTAGACAACTAGACTTGATGTGGCCTTTCTCTCCAATGCCAAAGCATTTGATATCTTTGCTATGCTCCTTCTTCGGTCCTTCCTCAGCTCCACACCAGTGCTAAGTTAACTTATTTTTAGTGGGAAATTTCTTTTTGTTGAACTTCCCCTCCTTATTCATGAAGCTCTTGAAATGCCTAGCCAGAAGGGCCATTTGCTCATCTGAGTCACATCTCATAGACTCTTCTGATGAATTTGCTTTCAGGATAATGGCTTTGCCCTCTCTTTCCTTGCCTCAACTCCCTTTGGAGTCATCCGAATACTTCTTTAAAGACATCTCATGGGTCAGCAAGGTGCCTATCAGCTCATTATAGCTATAGGTCTTTATATCATGAGCTTTTTCAATGGCGCTCTTCTTAGAGTCCCACTCTAAGGTAAGAGTGCGTAGAATCTTCTTGACGAGCTCCTCTTCAGTGAACTCTTTCCCTAATCTCTTCAGCTCATTAACAATGTTAATGAACTTGGTATTCATGCTTTGAATACCCTCGTCGGAGGCCATCGAGAACATCTCATACTCCCTCACCATGAGGTTAATCTTTTACTCCTTAACCTTGTTGGTCCCCTCATAGGTGACCTCTAGTTTCTTCTAGATTTTCTGTGCTTTTTCACATCTTTAGACCCTGTTGAACTCGATAAAATCTAATGCACAGTGTAAGTAATTAATCATTGTGGCATTCTCTTTTAGAAGCCTCAGGTTAGTGTCATCGTAGTCCTTTTGATCTACCAGGATACATTTTCCATTATCCATCATAGTGGGAACTCGGGGACCAAGCTCGATTGCGAGCTAGGCTTGCATGCTTTGCTATAGAATAAAGTTTTTCTTGCAATTTTTCCAAAACGTGTAGTGATTACCATAAAAAAGGGGTGGTCTGGTCACAGACATTCCTTCTTTAAGGACTCGCTGACTGGAGCTGGAGCTGTAATTGTTGTAAGCCATTTATGGATATAACTCAAGACAGTTAGTCTTTTGATTGAGCACTTACTGTGATACCACTTTTTGGTCCGTAGACGACTTATAACTCACAACAGAGAGGATGAATGTGTTTCTTGATTACTTTTAAAATTTATTAAAGATTTTTCACCAAGTTTTAAAGATGTTAATGCGATGCTGAGAACTTTCAAACTCACAAACTGTTCAGAAGTGCTAGACAGTTTATCTTCAATTCTATGATGAGTAGCACAAATTGTTTTTTCAAACGAAAACAGAAAGAATGCTAGATGAGTTTAAACACAGTAAAAGCTTAAAGCGTAAGTTTAGAACTTCTACGCCTGAATTTATCCTGGTTCGCCCCTAACCTACCTCTAATCCCCGGATACCTTTTCCGAGCTTTAATCCACTAGTGTTTAGTTCCTTACTTAGGCAGAGCAGCCTTTACAGCGGGTAAACACAGTTTTTACATAAAGTACCCTTCTTTCTAACTACCACTAAACTTAGTTTGGGTACCATTCCCAAACTGACACTCAAGATTTGAACAAAGAATGAAGAACTAAATTCAACTTATAAATACGTCGAATCCTTAAAATGTTAATCTACGAGTGATTCTCTCTATTACAAACTGATTGGAATTCTAGTGTTTGCTGATATCTTGAAAAAGGAATTTCTTGGAAGCTAGAAGAATTTGTGTAGCGATTTAGCTCTTAAGAAATTCAAGGTGATTGTTTGAACGTCTACTTCAATCTTGTATTTATACTTGAAGGTTTTGCGAGGTAGCCGTTGTAAAATTTTCAAGCTCGTTGGACTTCAATTTCTCTTCTCTTCATATCTTTCGAATCTTCCCATTGGAAATAGATTACAGGACGTTAAGAGATAGGAAATAAATGTTGAGGCGTGATAAAATTCCGTTGACAAAATATCATTTTGTCTTCAACCAAATTTGGATTGAGATAGGTGCGCGAAATTGCAACATGGAATCTTCAGGTTGGTTGCAATTGCTGACGTTTGCAGAGATGCGCGGAGACATAGAGAAATGGTGCATGTCAGAGAAAATCCCTTAACGTTGGACTGTAGTGAAGGAATCCCAACATTTTGTACTGATACCTTTTGTCTTGTGAGGACCACTTGAATCTTCTTTAATTTCAGAGCTTTGCCACCTGGAAAGCATCTAAAGAATATTGTGTCTCTTACAGAAACCATTAAACACATGTGTGCCAATAAATCTCTAAGTGTCTAAAGTAAACAGCTTTTATTTATTAAAAGCTGAACTCAGCATAAGCTGAGTGATATTTGCTTAAACTACTTAGTAATCAGCACAACACGGTTTTTCTAAATCTAAGTTATAATTTAATTAATGACTCATCAAAACTGATTTGTTTTTCCTTAAACAAACTCAAGCCAGCTTTATTAATTAAGAGTCTGCTTAGCATTCAATTAAATTCACTAACCCATACTGATTGTTATTTCCAAAACGTTTAAGTATAGTGAAATACTGTTAACTTGGGTTCACAATTATAATCTAACCTGTATTTGACATCTTTACTGCTTCTTCATCTACACAATTTACAACAAAATATCAGATAAAAATATACCCTGAGCATAAAAATAATATAACGAATTAGTTTTGAAGCAGAATATCAGATAAAAAAACATAACAGATTAAAAATTAATTCTCCATTGCACAGAAGCAGACTAAAGAAAAATTATGAACAAAATTATAAAAAATAGAGTAATAGATTCATTACCTTGGACAGCTAATACAATGGGATTGATGGAGAATGAAGTATGCATAGAGGAAAATCCGTAAAAATAGCAGATTGAAATTTCAGTTGAAGATAAACCCGCAATGATATATCACCATAAACTTCAACGGGAGGCTTTGAAACTAAAACCTTAAATTTCATACATATATCCCTTCTTTCATCTTCTAATTTAAGCATTTCCATTATAAGCCTTTTAAAATCAATAAAACTAACCGATCTAGAAACTGAACAACCAGAAAAATTAAAATCAACGAAATTGTGCTCAGCATTCCAACTTCCATTGTAATGAAGCAATACCACAATCTCATCCATTAGATCAATACTAATACAATCTCAATTCAAATCAGAAAATTTCTTATGCGATCTTCAAAATTCGAAAAAGCCTAATTACGATCAAAACAAAAGCCTAATTACAAAACGATGTAGAGAAAACGAAAGAGAATTTGACAGAGAGAAGAAAGTTTGATTAGTTTTTGCGATAGATCCCAATCGTGAAACTGAAGAACAAATAAACAGAAGAGGAAAGTTTAAGTATAACAATTGGGTATATTTCCCAAAAATATATTTGTTTTCACAAATTAAAGAGGTCTTAAAATTTCATCTTTCAAATTTACCAATACATCCGACTCTCCATTTTCTCCGTGATTTCAATGTAGCAGAAACGGTTACTCTAACTCCCAAAACTTGAAGTAGAAAATCTGCGTTATGGAGAATAAAGCAACAGCAATCGATTTGATTCACAATGTACCAATTTCATAACTTGTTTTGTTTCTCTCATATTTTTTTAGTTGTTTTCAATTATTTAACCGATAAGCATGGTAAATCAAATCCAAAGTAAAAGCAAAGGAGCAGGCGATGGATCATAAGAAGAAACGAACAAAACCTGAGGTGATGAAATCACACCCGTCTTCTTAGTTTTTTTAAAAATACTATTTTCTACTTCATTTTGAAGAGATAATGCAGGGCCAACGCTGGGGCTGGGGCTAGGGTGGTGCAACAAATGCCATCGTTCAGGGTTCATAATCAGAAAAGGTTTCGAAATATTTTTTTTCGTTTACAATTTAGTTATTATTATTAGAAAAATAAAATTTAACGTTAGTTAAGGTTAGATCGATTGGTAAAACACTTGAGCTATGTAATGAAAAGTCATGAGTTCAATTTGTACATTTGATAAAAAGTAAGTATGTTTTTTCCTTCTTTTCATTAAAGAGCCAATTTTTCTACTTTTTATAGTACTGCTATTTTTTTATTTGCCAAATTTTTTTATTAAATTTGGGATTTACAAATCTTTAATTTTGTAAAACTTAAAAACAAGAACTTTTTTTTACATTAAAAGGAGAAATATTTTTTCTTTTTACTATTTTTTAAGTTAATCTTGTCAACCCTTTTAACTACCTTATCTCTCTTATTTAATTTGAATTTCGCAACTTCAAACGTCCATATCTCATAAACCGTTTATTTTTTCGAATCGATGCTTTGAAATATTTTGTTTAATTCATCTTAATTTTATCTTTAAAATAACATACATTTTTCTTTTTTCGAAAAAAATTATTTTTCGCAATCTTATACAATGTATAATTGTGGTATAATGTCCTTTTTTACTGCCGATTCATGAAGGCGTTATACATGGTATAAAGTTGTATCATATATTTATAATCTTTTTTTCCTTTATATTCATAACAATACCGATTTTCTCATAAAAATCATGGCATGAAAACCTTAAACCTAGTATGAAAGCTCTTATACATTGTATAATTGTGATTATGTTTACAACAAAACTCACTTTTTAGTAAAAAAAAATTATCATAGTATTATTCATAGTATAATAGTTGTAAAATACTCGTTTTTACTGTTTTTTCATGAATGCTTTATACATGATATAAGAGTGGTAAATTTTATATAGTCTTTTTTAAAATGCATTATACCACTCTTAATTAATGTATAACGTTTTTAAGAAAAAGTATCTTTTTATTATACAATTACTTTACTATGTACAAGATTGCGTTAACTTTTTTTTATTTTTTCGAAAAATTCAAAGTGCATGTCATTTTAAAGATAAAATTAAGATGAATAAAGTATTATCAAACGTCGATTAAAAAAATCAACGGTTTGCGAGATATGGAGGTTTGAAGTTGCAAAATTCAAATTAAATAGGAGAGAAAATGTAATTAAAACTTACAAGAGAATACAAAATAACATAAAAAAATGATAAAAGCAAAAAAAATTAATAAAATATTAGTGAATATTAATTTCTCATTATATTATTGTAAAAATAATAAAATCAAACTTTTTTTGGGTATATGATTTAATTACCCTTTATAGTATTATCCCTAGGGTTCTCAATCCTCGGGACCGGGCTGACAAAGTGTATGGTAAATGTTTTTGTTTGTTAAAACTCACTCCTATATTTTTTTTGCTATTTGTGAAAATGTCAAAGAGTATTAATTTGTAAACGTTGCCATATCAGAAGCTACAAATGTTGGTACACTGTTGTTTTTTTTTTTGAATTACCTATTGAAATGCAATACTATTGCCTCATTAATTTTACGGGTAGTTAAAACTCACGTATGAGAAATCGCCACTTTGATTGGAGTGAAAAAAGTAATCTATAAAATTAATAAAGTTAAAAATTTTAATTAAAATAAATGCATATTACAAATACATTTAAAAATTTGATATTTTCTCCGGTGAGATAAATGATTCAAGTTGGATAATTATTGGTAAGCTGGCTAATCTAATATAGATCTTCGCCGTCTTTCCATTAATAGATCTTTCTTTTTTTTCAACAAAAGCTAATTTATTTTTCAACTACACGTGTACATTAATCTAAAATACATCTAATTGCAAATAAAAATTAACTATTCACCTTTTATTTATAATATATTTCTCAATTATCGTGAATAAACATTTTATTACATGTATACCTTCTTAATATGCCTCGTGATGTCGAGAAGCTACTAATAAATTAAAAAATCGCATAAAAACTTGATTTTAATAAAATATAAAATTTGCTAATTGGATATTCCAATTTTATTGTGTAGTAGCTCTAAGTGCAAGTTTAATGGTTTTTCAATTTTCCAAAATGAAGAATAAATATGCAGAATGGTCAAACCATTTCTCATATGATTTATCTTTAAAACGGAAACGGAAATGGAAACGCCAGTTACTTATGCCACGAAAATCATAAAATTTTAGAACTCGAGGACAAGCCTAGTTTAACTTTTGAATTAGCGCATCAAGACATGTTACTAATGCTTGACAATGAGATTATGGAGATGCAAGGAAATACTTTGTTGTGATTATATTGTTTCAATCATTGTAGTTAAAGGGCAGGGCCTAGGCGAAGCGAGGCACAGGTCTGCGCCTCAAAATCAGGCGAGCGCGCTCCTCAGAAAGTTAGGTTTCAATTTTCCTCATTAGATCAAGATTAAAAATTATGCTTTGCGTACCTTGTACAAACAAAAAATAAAATTTAGTCAATCAACTTTTTATCATTTTTAACAGTATCTATGGAATATCCCAATTAAGATTTTAGGAAGTATTACAGTTACACTGTTTTAACTTTTGAGTTCAACAGAGCTCTCTTTACAAGCTTGTTTTCCTATTAAAACGTCCAAGTTTAAAAACAAGAATACAAGTGCTTCAGTCCACAATCCAAATAAACAATGCAATCCTTTCAGCCTTAATTTCTTGCAGGATCTTTACTGAGTAAGAAACTGCTTCAGGGAAGCAAGGTGAGTAAACCTAAGCATAAAAAGTAAATTATATGAATTGAAAGTTGCAGCCACAGAACATGGTACAGTGTATACTAGACAAATATTCCAACACAAATATTAATAAAACAGGAGATTTTTCAACTCCCTCAACCAGGCACTATTAATATCCAAAAAGGAAAAACGTGTACAAGAATGTTATAATATGCTTCTGCAAAACAACATATGCAATCTTGTTTCTATCAACAATATATGAACTCCCTTCAAGGCCATTCTATTTGATCAAAGAAAATTTAATCCATAAGGTAAACTAACATGAACATGCTCAAATACCCCGCATATCTCACCAAGTTTACAGTTTTTTTTACCTATCCTAACCAAAATGTGGAATTTTATCAAACCACCGACTTCTTTACTCAACTAATTGAATTGTGGATGCTTCATTCATCTAGAAAACAGTTTTTTTACCACTATTAGCACAAATTTATCTACCACCAATCTCTTCTTTCAAACAAAAAGGTGGTTGCCCCTTGTGTTATTAAAAACGCTAGACTCTTTTGAGGCGTTACAGTTCCAAATTGCCCAAGATACTAGGCGCCAATATAAAATAAAATTTAAAAAAAAATATATATAAATGAGTATATAACTAAATTCTACTCCAATCTATCAAAAGTCATGTCACTTACTATGAACCAACTCACTGAGATGGTTGAAATCTTCGAAATGCTAGTTTCTCAAAATGCATAGCGAAAAACGAGAAGAGGAAACATTATCTACATTTACAAAAAAACACGAGTCTATTTAATTGCACATAATAGTAATACATACATCCTAGTATTTTTCTACCTAGACTGATTTTTTCAAGAATTGACCAAGATCAGCGAAACATTGGCCTCAGAACCTGTAGGGCAATTTCAGATTTCCAACGAATGAGATTATGTCAATAAGAAGGGAATATGAATTAGTTTAGATCATTCTAAGCTATCAGTAGCTCAAAGAAGAAAGCCACCCAATGATAACTTGCAAATACAACATGTTTTACTATCAAATTATCCTATCTCTTGGAATGGTTTACTGCTGATTTTGTGGTTAAATTGTGCATAATTAGGGATGGGACGATTCTGTGGAGAAATCTCAAAGAGATGGAATTAACTTGGAGTCAAGGTTGACGCTGACGTTATGGAAGCAGTCTAGGTTGCACGGACACGCCTTGAGTGTCCGACGTGACACCGACACGTGGACACATCAATTCTCAAAAAATATGTATTTGGACACGGTCGGGACACGAAGACTAAAATATTGTGAAAATGTAAATTTTTCCAAAATTACATAAATATCAATAAAACTCATATCATCTATGATCATTTGGAATCTTAAGGCATGTAATAACAAAAATTTTGCATAAAAGAAGACACCAAAGCTACGAGGACAAAATCATCCCACAACACGAAATAATGACAAAGTTAAGAATTCCAAAAGCTCCATAATCAGTCAAATAGGAAACAAAACGGAGAAACAATACAAGATAAGCTAATCTAATAAGAAGACCGAATTTAATACAACTATAAAAGGAGATTAGACCGAGTAAAAATGACTACCGAGCTGTGTTCTGATTGAATGAATTCTGCCAATATATTTAGAAAGGGGAGACATGAATTTGGTTGGTATCTTTTTATGTAGTACATACTATATAGATAAATGAAGCCCATTTTGGGTTTTGTTCTCCACAAACTTTCAAGTCTGATGCAAGTATTTTGGTTATTTATTTTCGTCAAATTTTCTTAGGTTTTATATCATATTCATATGACAATATTAAGCACCATTTGGATAAATGAATATTGGAAATGATGAAATATAAATAAGTAGATACATGAATGGGTCTCTAAGCCGTGTCCTGTGATGTGTCCATGCCGTGTCAGGGAAGTGTCCAGGAGAGAACGGGCTGACGTGGCGTGCCCGTTTAAAAATTGGTGTGTTGGACACGTGTCCGAGGTGTGTCCGGCGCGTGTCTGACACATGAAGGAGTGTTCGTGTATTATAGATGCAGTCTATGTTACCTGGACTCGGGTGTGAGT
This sequence comes from Euphorbia schlechtendalii, assembly GCA_949673415.1. Classification (NCBI taxonomy): domain Eukaryota; kingdom Viridiplantae; phylum Streptophyta; class Magnoliopsida; order Malpighiales; family Euphorbiaceae; genus Euphorbia; species Euphorbia schlechtendalii. The sequence continues at coordinate 17,614 of CATIWQ010021373.1, read as the reverse complement.
ATCGGATACGGGTGTGGATCCTGGTATCCGATACGACATTTTTAAAATTTTAGGATACGGGGACACCGTCCTAATTTTGGATACGGGTACGGGGATACGGAGAAGTCACAAATAAGTGAGAATTTCCAAAAATATGAAAATATAAAGTATTGAAATTGCATATAATATTGTCAAGTGCAAAAACTAAAAATAAAAACGTAAAAAAATAAATAAACTCATTAACATTTTAAACCAAGATTCAGCAAAAACAAAAGGGGCATGGAAAGAATAAAAATTAATAAAATAGATTTTTTAAATAGAAAATATAGGATAGGGATTCCCTATATTGGAGGTAAAGTCTTTTCCAGCTGGGTATCCAGCTATAACCAATAGTAAATAAGAAAGATGAAAAGGTCATTGCGTTTTGTTTCAAGCTATAAAAACATAACAAGACCCAACGGTTATCTCTCATCTCTCTTCTACCTTCTCTCTCATTTTTCTTGTCTGTTTGTGAGGAACTTCTTCTTCCATGGACGTGCTATTTGAGTTACCAATTTACACAGACTAGGTTAGCCGCATCTATGTACAGTTTGCAGCACCGGACACGTGTCCGGCACGGGTATCCGTACCGGACACCGGTGTGCTGGCAAAAATGGTGAGTCCGAGTAACATAGGATGCAGTCAATGTATAATTGTTTCTGAATACCTTGGAAGTCCTCTGCAACCTAGTGTAGGGGATTGATCAATGTTTGTGGTCTGCCTTTATAATAAATTTTTGAAGCTTTGCAGATTTTAGAACTATTTAGTATCATGGATGCATCAGTCGTTATTAATTTAGGTTTATTTGCTCCCTGCTGTTAATTGACAGAATGCAAAAGGAAGAGGCTTTGAAAGTACGTGTTGCTAAAGCTGATGAAGTTAATGGAAAGGAAAAGGTAATTTGCTTCCAAATTTAAAGCTTTTCTTTATTTATTTTATTTTCTCTTTACTAAATATGTTCGGTTGTCGAAACAAGGCAAGGGAATCACCATTTCTTTTTGACTGAAATGGTTGTTGGAAGTGAAGTCTTCTATATGAATGAAAGTATAATATACTTGAAGATTTTACTGATTGAATTGCTTTCTGAGGATGTTGATTAATACAAGAGATTATTTTCACAGATATTGAAATGTTTTGCTATGCCTATGAGCATGGTTCCTCACACGTTGGAATCACCTAATTTAGCTATTCCAGATGTTCGATTATAGTATTTCTTGATGAGTCCGAATGAAGAATTTATAAAAGATTATTACTATTTGTGTTAATGACTAAAGGTCTGGTCAACTCCCTTTTATTGGCTTATCTCTAATTTATAGGTTCAATTATTGTTAATGGACGAATTTGTGCCAGATATCGCTGCTATCTGGAGTGATCATGATTTATGACAAATTATGTATCCATTGATTAACGTTCTAAATGGCTTTTAGTCTCACCTGAAACTTAAAAACGTGTGCCACATACATACTGATAAACATAACCCGTGGCGAACTTTTTTTATACTTTTCAGGAAATATCAGCTGAAATTTCTGCACTTGAAGAGCAAAGAGATGAACTTGAAGCTCAATTGAAAAAGGTATCCTCTCTTGTTCTCTTATGTAGGTGGTGGTGCTAGTGGAACTTGCAGTTTTCCGTGGAATGGAAAACACAAAGATCCACTGAATGTTACATTTAAGATATATGTAAAAGGTTCAGTAGATAAGGTTTATGAGTTTGGAAATTATATGTAAGGACTATTTTATCGCCATCAGATTGGGTATTATATTAAATGTAAGTTCTTCAGTTAACCTCCAGTTTTGAATTTGGTAATTAATGAATGTTTTATTACTATTCAAACAGTATATAAATTAAAAATTACTGCCAAGCTCCCGCTAGAAATTCTTCCACTAAATTGCAACATGAGAGTTATCATAGATTCTTCTTTCTTGTTGATGTAGCAGAAAAGAATTATCTTTCATATGCTCACAGTTGTACGTTATAGTGGATTTATCCAATGTTGATGAAACAATTATAGATTGATCAACATGATGTAGGTTAATATCTCCTTGGCTACTGCAAATGCACGTCTTCGTAATGCTAGGGAAGAGAGAGACCAATTTGAGGAAGCCAATAATCAGATCATTGAGCACTTGAAAACAAAGGTGATTATTTCACTCTCTCTCCCCCTTCCTTTTTTCTCAAGTTCAGAGCAGGTCTAAACTTTATGCCATAAAAGCCATTATTGAACTCATGATTCACTTCCTTGATTAATCTTTCAATATGTTTTTAGGAAGATGAGCTATCAAAATCAATTGCTGCAAGCAAGGTAGAAGCAGACGTTCTTGGTACGTGGATTAATTTTCTGGAAGATACTTGGGTTCTCCAGTGTTCATATACTGAGATCAAGGAGAAGCAAGTCAAGTATGTACTTTGAATTTTTGATGCTTTGTACTCTCTCCATTGCACTTTTGTTGTTGCTTACATCTTTATTGTCTATCTAGTGATGAATTGGAGAGGCATGAGGATTATTTCATGAATTTAGCAATTCGTCTCCTTTCTAATTATAAGGTATGATATTATTAATTTCTATTAAACATTTCTCATCTGGGGTACTTTAGGTTATTATTGATTTTCTATATTCCTTTCTTGTGTGAATATGCACATTTGTGTTCTGATACTACATGGATTTTTTGTACAGAAAGAGTTGAGCCCTGCAATTAGCCGCATTGGAAAATTTGTAGAAAATCTGAAGAGCTTGAATGAAGGGTGATTTTCTCTCCTCTTGTGATCTTCATTATGTTTTTGACATGTTAAATTTTCACGTTATCCTTGATTACTTTCTTACTTGATAATACAGGTCAAATGTGAAATCTGATATGGGCCATGATGATTTTAAAGTGGTAGACCCAAGGAAAAATCTTGAGGAGGAATATTTGAGCTATGAAGCCAAGGTACATAATGTTGTGATTCTCTTGCTCTTCTGGCTTGAAACTTAGATTTCAGTAAGTTCTATTATGATTAAGAAAAGAAAAAAACTACCTATATTTCCTCCTGCCACTTTTTAATGATTTTTTTTGTATTGGCATACAATTACTGTGGCCTTTAAAATTTATTTCATAAATCTGCATTGTATTAATATAGCAGAAGAAAAGAATTTCTTTTGATCCTTCAAGCATGGTATGTTTGACCTGAGTAAATTAACTAGCCAGTTGTCTGACAAACTAAACTGGTGTGAAATGGGCTGGTAGTGGCTTCTCAGATTGCCACCATGTAGGGCAAAAAATTCGAAAGTTTACTTTGTCAGGTCTTGATCTCATGTCTAAAGTTGAGTCTTAAGGGCTTGAACCAGTTGAAATAGGACATTGAAAATATTGTGTACTGGTTTCTTTAAACGTAAACTGAAACTAGGACAATTGTTATTATGTATAATTTACTTGTAGAGTTTTAAGAAAATTTGTCAAGGTTTTACGCTATATTTAAAAGTGCACCTTGGTAGACCTCAGGCGTGTTCCTTTTGAGTTTAAGAAAGAAGCTCGTCATTCTCAAAAGGCATGTTAAGCGTACTTTTTAGGCTTATTCAACTTAACTCTTATTAAACTATGACCGTGATAAAAATGCCATAAAAAAGAACATCAAAAAAGAAAATATAACAAAAGTAAAGACAAGAAACAACTGACCACACATGTACCCTTCTCATCACCTTCATCTCGAGACATTGATCAACAAAAGCTGAAATTTTCATACAATGTCAGAGAAATAATGGAAGCCAAAAATATCTGGGGTTTAGATGGAAAGTGGCATTAGATTTTCAGTTGAGTAACACTTAGTATTTGTCCATTTAGTAACTTTTGTTAAACTTATAATTAAAATTTCGAGTTTACGACTATGTGATCATACATAATCAGATATGATTTTATATATGTTTCATTAGGAATTTAGTATTGTTGTCTAGGAAGCACAGAAACTCCACCGGCATGACGTTTCCGCGTTTCCCATCCGTTTCGGAAACAGAAACTTTGGGAAACCCCTACGAGACGTTTCCGGGCCGTTTCTGCAATTAAAGAAAGTTGGAAACTCATTTCTTTAAATTCCGAAAACCGTTTCCTAGAAATTTCTCATATTGAAAGACTCAATTTTGATTCATTCCCAAAACCAAAAATCCTATTTTATTCAATTCATTATTAAATAATAATAATAGTAATAATATTATATCCCTATATTATAAGAACTTGTTTTATTCCATTATATATACTTACTTTATTAAGATTTATCAACAAAAACACAACTTTTAGATATTTTGAAATCTTATTGTCTTCGATAACCTTATTTAATATTGTTTAATGTATTGAGCTAGCCATTATTCATAGTATATTTGTTTTGTAATCAGCAAATTTATTTTAAATATATGTTATTTTAGTATTTTATATAAGAATGATTTAATATGTATGAAATTTTACAATTTTTATATTTATAAATATACCCCTACATTTTTATTATTTACGCGTTTCCCCACAGTTTCCAAACCTATATATTTTAGAAAGGGTGTTTCCCCGTTTCCGTTTCCGTGTCCGTTTCCGTGTCCGTGCTACATAGATTGTTGTTTTTCATAGTTTTGTTGCATTACTTTTTATTGTGTGCCTGACCTCCTGGCTCCTAAGGTTGTAATCGCGCCTATAACAACTATGTGTTAGAGTTATTCTTGAATCTGGTTTCTTTGCATTTGGATATATTCATTCCTAGACCGATATTGATACACCTTGATCAATATATTAGTTATGCTGTTTTATTTCAGATTATAACTACCTTCAGTGTGGTGGATAACATAAGGGAGCAGCTTTATTCTCAGCTGCCAGCCTTTCATAAGTGAGATTCATTTCCATCCTTTCTATATCTTTTCTTTTTCTTTGATCAAGGGAGATTCGGAATGAAAGAACTTACATTTATTAAATGAAAGAATAAAAAAGTGACCGAGGTCTTGGCCTAGAGCTTAAGATGGAAGCTATGGACTCTAGAGGTCCTAGGTTCGAGTGACATCCGGGGCTGTATGGGATTTTTTTTTTCTATTAATGTAAGCCCGAATGAGGCAATTTTTATAAAAAAATGAAAGAAAAAAAAAAGAAAAGAAATAAAAGAACTTGCAGAGTTGCATACATAAATGAAGTTCATAGTTTCGCGGTATTGTGGATCATATGAATTATTTGGTCCATTGAACCAGGACGCTGTTAAATTTATCCTAAATTCTTTGTAGCTTTGGCTATTCTCTTAGGAAAAAGAGCTTACAATATGAATTCAACTTCCTAACCTTAAAAACAATTTATGTGATGTTTTTGTTCCGATCCAGGAAAGAAGACTCTGCGATTAAAGACTTGTTCGATGAAATTGAGAAGTTGAGAAAGGAATTTGAGTCAGTAGAGAGGCCAATTCTAGAGATAGAGACCCTGCCAAGCCCCAAGTCTGAAACAACTTCGGAAACGGTACCCAAAAGTCCGGCCAGCAACTCAACTCAAGAAGGCTCTTCACCGAAACCCGAACAAGCCAAAGCTCCGTCAGTCGAGAAAGATAACGTGCTTGACCCTGCAGCTGAACTCGCAAAGCTCGAGTCGGAGTTTGGGAAGGACGGTCGAGATTACTCGGCAGAAGAGATCAATGACTGGGAATTCGACGAGCTTGAACGGGAGCTAAGATCTGGCGATGCAGGCAAGTGACCATAATAATTTAAATACACTAAACAAAGATAATAACTCTGTATACACATAAAAAAGCTGGATATTTATGAGCTTTTTTTTTTCTACTTGTAAGTTATCTGTAACATTGAATTTGTTCATTCTTGTGTAAATTGTGAGAGTTGAATGTTTGTAATGTGGAAATTGATGATACCAATTTACTGACTATAAAATGTTGAATTACTATAATGTCTGAATTTGGGGCATATTTTTTATTATAAGGCGAACGAAATGGTGGGTTGATGTGTATTTCTGTAACTGTACCTATAATGTGTGTTTAGAAAAGGATGAAAGCAAGAAAGATTGTTGGTAATTTGGTTGATTGGATTGTATCGAAATCCAATAAGTTACCTTGTGTGGAAGTTGCAAATTGTCTTGATCTATAACACAGAAACACAATCATGATTAAAGGGCCAATTATGCTTTAGTTAGAAGAAGACGGTTAGCCCATTGCAGGTCATACTTAGGTTTACTTGAATAAATTGAAAAAAATTTAATTATTATAATAATAACATTTTATTATTAATGAAGGAAATATAGTGGAATGTCAAATTTTGGATAAATATTTACTATTGTACCTTCCAAGGAATAATATTAACATTAGCATACATTTGAACTTTTTATTTATCATTCTTACGTTCTATATATATCACGTGATTATTCTTTCAATATTTTATTTTTTAATCTTCATTTTTTATTTATCTCATAAACAGTTAATTATTTCGAGGTGCGACTTTAGAGTTTTTATATTCGTTTTCATGTTTCTCTTCGAAACAAGATCCATCTTGATATATTTTTTTTCGAATTTTATAGTTATCTTGTAATTATCTTATAGTTAATTGCATTTTGTGATTGTCTTGTAGTTATCTTATAGTTATTTCAAATTAACATAATTTTGTTATATTTTACCATATTTTATTATAGTTTATTTATAGTATGTCTAATTAATGCAATCATATTATATTTAAGTGTTTTTAGTTTTTTTATGTGTGTTTTAATTTATTTTTTACATAACAAAATCACACTTTATAATTATCATATAGTTACCTCATAGTTATCTTATAGTTATTTTTAAAATTAAAAAATTTATGTTATAGTTATCTTATAGTTATCATGTAGTTACCTTACAGTACATTCAAATTTATGTAATTTTATTATATTTTTGTTATAGTTTACTTATAACATGTCTAATTGATAAAATTATGTCATATATATAAGTATTTAATTAAGTATGTGTTTAATTATGTGACAACTATAAATGAACTATAAAACAAATATGTATTGGTAAAAAAAATTCGGAAAAAGTATGGTCTCATGGATCTTGTTTTGAAAAGAAACATAAAAATGAAGAAAATAGTCTAAAACGACATGTTGAATAACTAAACGGTTTGTGAGATTAATCAAAAATAAGAAATTAATTTGAAAAAAAAATATAAAAATGTAAATACGAATAGTTTAGAATGTATAAGTATTATTGAAAACATATTAATTATGTAAATTACTCTATTAATTATTATTATAAGTTTTATTTTAAATACTAGTTTTTGAATTACTTAATTTTATTATTATTATTATAAGTGGAAGATAATTATTATTAGTTTCATTATTTAACAAAATTACTAATTTTATTTATTTGTTTGTTATTAACAAAATTATTCATTATAAAAGAAAAATACATGAATTTTGAAAATATTATCTATATTATTCTTAGTTACTTTTTATTATTTATTATTTATATTATCGATAAAATATATAAACGGAAACTGAATTAAATATTGAAATAGGCTGAAAATAACAAAGCTTAAAAGGCAGTGACTAACTTAATCGGGTGTAGCTCATTTTACACATATTTCAATACAAAGGAATATAAAGGTAGGAGATCATAGTTTGATACAAATTTGTTCAAAAATCCATATTTGTAAACAAAAGTCACTAAAACGACTTTGAAAAAGGGGTTTGCTATCAAAATGTTGTTCATATGCTGAAAATGCAATTTCTTTAACTGAGATAGTGGTGGTGGGATATGAAACACAATGGTTCTACTTGTCTATTATCTTATTAGTACCACCCTTATTTTGCGGTTTGGTAGGTCATTTTTATGACTGAATCAATGACAATTTTGTGTCCGTGCAAAATCCAACTTTATGATTTTTATATATAAAAAGCATTTTGCAAAAAAGTGTTGATTTTTTGGTCTGAAGGAATACGGTGTCGGTCAAGCCAGTGATTTACTTCACTACTTTTTTTTTTTTTTTTTTTGTAATAGAGCCATTTGTAATGATTGAGGGAATAAGTGTGAATGTTTATTTTATTTTAGATAAATTTGTGGTTTAACCGTTTAGTAAAAAAGTTCTTATGAAATTGGTTTTTTTTTTTCAAAATGGTAGTTGTGGTTTTAAGTTTAACAAAAAGTGGAAAATTTTTCATAAAAAATAATAGTGTTAGAGAAGGTAATTCTATCAAATCAACAATCCTATAATTTAATTATATTATTTAAGAATTATACTTCAATATTTGAGTAATTTTCGGAAATTTTTCATTTTATTATAATTTTTTAAAAGTTATCATCACATTTAACTTAAAAAAATATTTGTGTTTCTCAAAAAATTCTAAAATTAATTATAAATGTGTATTGTATTTTTATTAACTAAGATGCAAAATTTCAGTTCAAAATAAACAAAATTACCCATTTTCATTACGTAAATAAAATTATAAATCCTCTTTTTGCTAACTTTTGAATCACAAGCACCTTTTGAAGAAAATTCCACAAAAACCTTTTTGCAAAACGGTCAAATAACATGACATGTGTTAGGTTTTAGGTGTTAATTTCTAGTATTTATGTCCATCTATTCCTAGAATTGTTGTTGTATAAGCCTTAGTTTTATATTCTGAGTTGTTTAAGTGCTTTTGATCCCAAAAGCCCAAAGCCCATCTCTATGGCCCTAATTCAATCTTTCGGGTGAGCTATTTAAGGTGGCGTTATGTGCTTTAGGGTTTCATTTTGGTTTGTCTCTTCTTCTTCTGCTTCTTGCCTGTGGCGATTCTTTTAGTGATTTTATCCATTGTCGTTTGATTCATCTTCTCTTCTTCTTTTCTGATCTGTGGTTATGATGAATCTCGCATGCAAGTTGTTGGGGAATTTTTTAGACGGTTGGTGCTTGCGTCACTGGTTTTGGAGGCTATATATTATGCTCTTTGATATTGGTTAGTGCGCGTTTTTGGTTTTAGCTTTGTACTCTGCATGTTTAAGAGTCTTTTCTGATTTCTGTTAAGGCTTAGCTTTCTGTTAGAGTTTATACTTTACTGTAAAACTCTTGTGTATGCTTCTTCTTGGCTTCATCAGTAATCAATAAAGCAACTCCCTTAGATCCTTGGATTAGTCCTTCAAAAGATTGGCATATTAAGACCAATAGGGGCGAACCAAGTAAAAATCGCTTGTGTACTGTGTGTGAATGTTTACTACTTTCATTGTTTTTTGCTACATGTGGTATCAAAGCGTTGAGTTATTGCTTCCATGATTTTTGAAATCAGTCTTTGCATGTTCTTGAAGTTTTCTCTTCAATTCACTGAGTTTTTTTGAGTAAATCTGCATGTTCATTAGTTCTGTGACTTTTGCTGAAGTCTAAAACTATTTAGATTCTGTTTAATGTACTTTTGTGATTAAATTCTGTGATAAGTACATTGTATGCTCTTTAGAATCTAGTTTCTGGCATGGTGAATATGAAAACTTAGTTTCTGCAAAGCTTTATTCATATCTTTCTTGAGTCTTCTTGTTTCTTGATAAAAAATGCCATTTATTTGATAATTTTTCTATGTTACTCACAAATCTGTTCTCCTATTGTGTATATCTCTTTAAATTATAGCACTCACTTGTGGATCCTATGGAATCTTGGAATCTCGTTCTTATTCTGTGACCTCTGGATCTGTAAATGCTTTTTGAGAGGTAAATTTTCTATAACCTCTCTCTAATATACACTATTAAAAGAAGAACTACTCTGTAAGTATTCTCCTCTTTATCCCTTTAGAAAAAATAGTCCTTCCTTTGCCATCCTTGCCATATATGTGATTATTCTTGACAATAAGGTATGTTGTATAATAAATTGAGTTCTTCAATTTCCTTTTCTTGTCTGCCTAAGATCTTATATGAAATATATTGATATTTTGATCTAATTTTTGTTTCTTCTCAAGTATAAATTTGTATATTGCATGTGTTTAAGTTTTTCAATAAAGTCTTCTTTGAAAATCTGAATCTGAGATTGCCTGATTGTTTTCTATCTAGGATTCTTTTGATATCTATCTTAGGGTTCTTTAGTAATCTTTAAGAATTCCTTAAGATAGCTTCTCTTCTCTATCTGGGCATTAAGCTTCTTCCTTCTCCTCTCTGTTTTTCTCTGAGTCTTTCTCTGAAATCATTGTTGTGTGATTGTTTGGTTGAAAACCTCCTTTCTTTCAAAATGTCAATCACTAGAGTTAATATTGAAAGATTTGATGGTAAAGGTGATTTTTCTCTTTGAAAAAATAAAATGAAAGCTGTTTTAGTTCAACAAAAATGTCATAGGGCCCTTCAAGGCATAAAATCTCTTCCCCCTGACTTAAATCCTGTTGAGAAACAAGACATGATGGAATTAGCTTATTCCACCATGATCTTGAAGCTCTCTGACACTGTCCTTAGAATTAGGGACAATGATGATGCACCCAAGCTTTGGTTAAAGCTTGAGTCACTTTACATGGCTAAAGACATGGCTAGACTTGCTTATCTAAAGGAAAGGTTCTTCAGTTTTAAAATGAATCCAACTAAAAGTATTGATGATAATCTTGATGACTTTCAAAAGCTTGTTGTTGATCTTGAGTGTGATGATAAAAAGTTTATAGAAGAAAACCAAATTGTTATTCTTCTAAATCCTATACCTGATCTGTATAAATACATTAAAAATGCCTTGAAATATGGTAGAGAACACTTAGAGGTTAAAGACATAACAGATGCCTTAAGATTAAGAGAACTAGAAATGAAAGGTGAACCTAAAGTCAAAGGTCAGTCTCATGAAGTTTTGAATGTTAAAGGTAAGAGTAAAAGGTCTAAAAAGGGAAAGAAATCTAAGTCCAATGAGGTTAACAATTCATTTGAAAGCTGTAATCAAGTTAAACCTAGTAAAATAAGAAGCTATACAGATTTTACTTGTTTTCACTATCATAAGAAGGGCCACACTAGGAAATTTTATAGACTTGGGTTAAATAACCTAAATATATAACAAAATAATCAAAACCCTGGAGCTGTCAATAATAATACTGAAGCAGAAGAAATTAAAGCTCTTACCATTAATCATCTCAGGGATCTTGATTCCTGGATTTTAGACTCTGGTTGTACTTTTCATATGACTCCAAAATTGGAATGGTTTACTGAATATACTGAATATAGTGGAGGAAAAGTCCTCATGGGAAATGATTCCCACTGTGATGTTCTAGGTATATTAAAGGTTAAACTTATCTGTAATAATGGTAAGGTGATTGAAGTAAGTGAAGTTAGACATATTCCTAAACTTAGAAGGAACTTAATCTCCCTTAGTCATCTTGATAAAAAGGGTTTGTCATATAAGGCTCAAGGTGGAGTCCTTGAGGTATCTAGAAATAATCAATGCATTTTCACTGGATATCTTTCAAATGGCATGTATTATTTTCTAGGAACCACTTCTGTTGGATCTGTAAATGTTGTTAATGCGAATAAGAAGTCTCTCTTATGTCATAGGAGACTTGGTCATATAGGAATCATGAGTCTTATAAGTTTACAAAAGCAAAAGTGTTTAAACTTGCCTAATAATGTGAATCTTGATACTTGTGAAACCTACATTATGGGGAAATCTAATAAACAAGGTTTCAGTACTTCACAGAATCTCTCAAATGGTTGTCTTGATTATATTCATAGTGATTTTGGGGATCATCTTATGTTCCTGTGTCTGTTTCTGGTAACCATTATTTTATCACTTTTATAGACGATTTTTCTAGAAAGATTTGGATCTACTTCTTGAAAAACAAGTATGATGTCTTTAACAAGTTTGTTGAATGGAAAACTATGGTTGAAAACCAAAAGGATCTTAAAATCAAAACTTTAAGAACTGATGATGGTTTGGAATTTGTCAATAACATGTTTAATGAATACTGTGTTAAAAATGGAATAAAAAGACATAGGTGCCCTCATTGCCTGTTATTTGATTAATAGAACTCCTAGTTCCTCAATAAATTTTAGGTGCCCAAATGATATGTGGCATAATAGGAAATGCTCTTATACTCATCTTAAAATCTTTAGTTGTAGTGCTTTTGTGCATAAGTTAGAGTCCAAACTGAACCCTAGAGCCAAAAAATGTCTTTATTGGCTATCCTACAGGAATAAAAGTTTTTAAGTGTTTATCTCTAACTGATAATAAAATTTTCATTAATAAAGATGTTGTTTTCAATGAGAATGAATTTCCTATGTTATCCAGTTCCCAATCTAGTGTTAAGTAGCATGATAAGATGTTTTTTAAGGTGGAGCTTGATAAACTTGAATAAATTGCTACTAATCAACCTCAAACTATTGCTCGTGATGATAATGTGATTAATGAGAATCCTGTAAATGAGATTGTTAATGATAATGTTGATCAAAATGAAGTTGGCAATCCTGATGTTGAAACTGATAGACTTAGAAGGAATATAAGGTTGCCTTCTAAATTCAATGACTATATCTTGTATGATTGCAACTATACATCTATTATTGAACAATCTGTTCTTGCTCCTATTAACCTTGATGATAATGAAACTCAATCTTATACAGAAGTAAAATTTAGTTCTGATTGGAATAAGTGGCAAGAAGCCATGAATGAAGAGATTAATTCTCTTGAAAAGAACAAAACTTGGGTTCTTGTTCCTAAACCTTTGAATAAAAGGGTTATGGGATGTAAATGGGTTTATAGGAGAAAACCTCATACACCTGGTATTGAAAGGAGAGATTTAAGGCTAGAGTTGTAGCAAAAGGTTTTTCTCAAGTAGAAGGTATCGATTATCAAGAAATCTTCTCTCCTGTTGTTAAACATGTTTCCATAAGGCTAATTCTATCTTTAACTACTATGTATAATCTTGAATTGGAACAATTAGATGCTAAAACTGCCTTCCTTTATAGAAATCTTGAGGATGAGTTATACATGACTTAGCCTGAAGGTTTTGTTGTCAAAGGAAAGGAAAAATTTGTTTGTAAATTGATTAAGTCTCTTTATGGTCATAAACAATCACCTAGATAGTAGTATATAAGATTTGATGAATTCATGCTTAAACTTGGCTTTATGAGAAGTAAATTTGATCCATGTGTTTATTTTTGTAAGTTGAATGATGTTTCTTACATTTACTTGTTATTATATGTTGATGATATGTTAATTGCTTGTAAAAGCAAATCTGAAATTGATAAACTTAAGATAAAGCTGAATTCTGAGTTTAACATAAAGGACTTAGGTGCTGCTAAAAGAATTCTAGGCATTGATATACATAGAGATAGAATTAATGGAATTTTGAGATTAAATCAAAAGGATTATATTGAAAAAGTCTTGAAAATTTTTGAGTTGGATTGTAATAAGTCTGTTAACACTCCCATTGGTGCTCACTTTAAACTATCTGCTAAAAAAAGTTCTGATAGAGAACATACTGAGTTTATGTCTAATATTCCTTATCAGAACGTTGTTGGATCTCTTATGTATTGCATGGTCTGCACTAGGCCAGATATTGCATTTGTTGTGAGTCTTGTCAATAAATATATGATTAATCCCTTTAAGGATCATTAGTTTGCTGTTAAGTGGCTTGCTAGATGTCTCTGTGGAAATTCATCCTTATGTTTGACATATAGATCTCTTGAAAATAAAATGAACTTGTCTTTAATTGGTTACCGTGATTCTGATTTTGCTGCTGATCTTGATAAAAGAAAGTCAACATCAGGTTATTGTTTCACTGTTGGGAATAATATTGTAAGTTGAAAATCATGCCTACAGCATGTGGTTGCTTTGTCAATCACTGAGGCTGAGTGCATAGCTTTAACTGAAGCTATTAAGGAATCTTTGTTGTTAAAAGGCATAATTTCTGAATTGGGTTTAAATCTAAATCTTGTGAGAGTTAACTGTGACTCTCTATCAGTGATTCACTTAAGTAAAAATGTTGTTTTTCATGAAAGAACCAAACACATTGATATTAAAATGCATTTTGTAAGAGATGTAATTTCTTATGGCTCTGTTCATGTTGATAAGATTCATACTAGTGTTAAACCTTGCTGATATTTTTACTAAGATTGTTTCCGTTGATAAATTTCAGGCTGCTCTTGCTAAGATTGGTTTTGTATCATTTGATTTTCTGTCAAATGGTGCCATCATGTCCTGAAGTTGGTGATTTCCCTACTGATCAAAGGTTGAGAAGGCTTTATTTGGATGTTGGATGGCCAAGGTGGAGAATGTTAGGTTTTAGGTGTTAATTTCTAGTGTTTATGTCCATCTATTTCTAGTATTGTTGTTGTATAAGCCTTAGTTTTATATTCTGAGTTGTTTTAGTTTTATATTCTGAGTTGTTTAAGTGCTTTTGAGCCCAAAAAACCAAAGCCCATCTCTATGGCCCTAATTCAATCTTTCGGGTGAGCTATTTAAGGTGGCTTTATGTGCTTTAGGGTTTCATTTTGGTTTGTCTCTTCTTTTTCTTCTGCTTCTTGCCTGCGGGGATTCTTTTGGCGATTTCATCCATTACCATCTGATTCATCTTCTCTTCTTCTTTCCAGATTTGTGGTTATGATGAATCTCGCATGCAAGTTGTTGGGGAGTTTGTTAGACGGTTGGTGCTTGCGTCACTGGTTTTGGAGGCTATATATTCTGCTCTTTGATATTGATTAGTGCGCGTTTTTGGTTTTAGCTTTGTACTCTGCATGTTTAAGAGTCTTTTCTGATTCCTATTAAGGCATAGCCTTCTATTAGGATTTATACTTTACTGTAAAACTCTTGTGTTTGCTTCTTCTTGGCTTCATCAGTAATCAATAAAGCAACTCCCTTAGATCCTTGGATTAGTCCTTCAAAAGATTGGCATATTAAGACCAATAGGGGAGAACCAAGTAAAAATCGCTTGTGTATTGTGTATGAATGTTTACTACTTTCATTGTTTTGCGCTACAACATGTTTTTAAGTTTATCCTTTTATTTATTACAATAGAAAAATGGTTAATTTGAGATGAAAAACTGTATATTAATGTATATTCTTTTCTAATATTCACATCATCTGTGTTTCCGCGCAATACATATGATATCCTTTTTTTAAAAATTCGGACATGAATGTATAATGCATGATTTTGGCAGAAATTATGAGTTATCGAGAAGCTATTAATTGGTTAAAGATCAAGAGCGACCATTTTCAAGATGGGTGCTTTATATATATGTATTAATCCCACTCAACAATGATACTTTATTTGCAAGGAACTTTAAAATTCCTTCTCATAAATTCATATTGCTTTTGTTAAGCAGCCTGGGAATCACATTGTTTCTTAATTTTCTATTGTTCTCGTTAAGTGTTAATGTGAAACATTCTGCTTATTTGTTAGTTAAAGCACATTGAGTACCTCAAGTAGCTTATAAGTTACAGAATTCATTAAAATTTAGTCACAATTAATGACTAAACTCTTCTTTGCACAAATGTATTTATTGAACATTGTACCGCCGGCGTATTCACTCCAAATACTTATACTATGTGTTGCCAACTGAAAATCAATACAAGTAGTTTTCAATTACTCTTTACCCCTTCATTTATTTTTTTCTTTTTATTATGTTTTCAAATTATGACAATTCCCAAATGGTGACTAATATGATGGGGCCAAAAACCATTTCCCAAACAATTATAGTTGAGAAATTAAAGGCAAGTGAATGTGGTTTCCTTACAATATTTGAAGTTTGCAGAACAGTACAATCATTCCATATATACTTCTTATTCAATACTATTATTGTATTTGTTTAGTTTTAGAGCTTTAATAATACCCCCATTCAAACAATTCACGATAAATGATGCAACGATTCTTCCGCGAGGATTAATTTTTGGCGTATTTGAAACAACAATTTTTACAATTCGTTTCATTTAATTTCAAGTCAAGTATATAATTTTTAATTTCTTCTCAAAAATTAGTAGTCCAAACATGATCCAACTAATAAAAAAAATAATAGTTAGGCTCGGGTCAGGCGCCATAACTTATTAGTAATTCATATTTCAAGTCCGATCAGAGGGTCTAACAATTACATTTTAAAATTAAAAAATAAGAATATGTATTGTTAAAAAATAAGAATATATATATATATATATATTTCATAATTAATAATACTATTATTAAATTTGTATTGTATGCTACAAAATTAAGTTTGGATACTGAATTATACTAAATGAGATATGAATTTCAATAAATATTTTGTTTGGTTTATATATAATAAATATATAAAATTTGATATATGAATCCAGGCGAATGGAGCCATCCTATTTATTATTTTGACCATTTCAGACTCGGATCATGTATATTGTCTAATTAGTTTGTACAAACCCGTATCATAAAGGACGATTATGAATGGGCTTCGTGGATAGGGCTGTAAATGAGCCAAGTTATTCATGAACAGCTCGGTGTTCGGCTCGATAAAAGCTCGATTCTATTTATAAATGAACAGTTCGTGAACATGATTTTATGGTTCGGATTATAAACGAACTAAACATGAACAAGGTAAAATTCGGCTCGTTAACTCGTGAACAAACTCGATTAGAGGTTCGCGAACAAGTTCATGAATAGACTCCGTAAATGTTCGTGAACTAGCTCGATAATTATTATTACATATCAAAAATAAAATTTTATAGAACTTAAAATAAAGTGCTCCTATATAAAAGAAAACTAATACATCCGAAATAAGTTTATGTCTACCTTTAAATTAATATTTGAATGGACAATGTTATTCGCGAACAAAATAAATGAATTCGTTCGAAAAGAATGAACAAACTGTTCATGAATAAAATAGATGAGTTGTTCGTAAATAACTCGCGAACAAACAAACACTTATAAATGAACACAACAAAATTTGAGCTCGAATTCAAGTTAGGATAGGTTCGTTTTCGTATAAAAATTAAATAAACAAATACAAACATGTCAAAACTCGGCCCGGCCCGACTCATGGAGGTACATGTCGGTGGCCAGTTCTAATTGTGATTAAAGTATGAATATTGATTGTAAGGGAGCCAACTTTAAAAAAAAAAAAAAGTAAATCGTCAATTTAAGGTTAACTGAATTCATAACTACTAAATCTATTGTTTTAAAAAATTAAAAGAGAAAATATATCAGTGATTTGTAAATCATATAAATATTATGAAATGGAAACTGGTTGCTTATTCACTGTATTTGGTTGAGTGTGACAATATATTTACCTTATTATAATAGTGAGTTAGCTAATCTTAATTAAATATATGATTAATTAAGTAAAAAAAATGATTGAAGGTGAGATGGAAGTGAATAAAATATTTAACATGCATAGTGGTCCCGCATCTTGATTAGTGTTTTTTTTTTTCTATCTTTTAGTAAAATATGTACACATGCTCACAAAAATTATTACAAAATTCTTATACATTCACCTATGTGTGTGGATATATATGCCTTTTTTTATTTTAACTCTAATGTTAATGTTACTATTATATAAAAAGCAGAATAAGACTTTAACCGCATTCTTCTCATTTATAATGAACATTTAATGCAATTATTTTTTCTAAATTAACTATTTAATTAGAACAGATAATTATTTTTATTATTCCCTTAATTTGGTAATTAAATATTGTAGTTCATGTTTCTTGCGTGTTTTTCTACTACTTTTACTGGATTCCTGGCTTTGCTTTTCA